>OMOV01050327.1:1563-23117 GCA_900312565.1 Beryx splendens | reverse complement strand
TCGTTTCTCTCTATCTCACACACACACCCACAAACACACCCCCCCTCCCACACGCACCCCCACACACCCACTCACACACACACACACACACACACACACACACACACACACACACACACACACACACACACACACAGCTTTCCTTGAAAGCCACATCCTGAATCTCCTACCTCAGGGGAGAAGGTTTACACTGTGGTTGTGCCTCAGGTACACCAAGAGCTCTGCATTAAAGCTCCTACTCCTCCACACTACTGGTTTTCAACTTGTTTTAAGCACTGGAAAATGGATACAGGAAAGTGGCAGATCTGTATTTTGGTTTGAAATTGTTCCTCTTTGTAACATAATGCATTGTATACCATAACAAATCTAGGTAACTTTGCAGAGATCTCAAACATGCATCTGCAGCGTAGTAACTCTGTCCCTCCAGAGACCCAGAGACATAATAACCACACAGGAGAGGGAAAGTAAGAGGAGGTACCACATCAGCAGGTTAGCCTATAGTGTGCTCTTACAGTACGTACTGTATATGCTTTGGCTGGGCTCCATCAGGGTCTGAGGTGGGGGTTAATGGGGGCTTGAGGAGGGCAGCCAAGGCCAGGGCACCGGGGGGGAGCAGAGGTGGGGGGTATCCCAAGAGCTATCACATGATCCAGGTAAGCTATACTCACTCGGACTCTATCATTATGGCTTGAATCAGCCGCGTAAGCAAAAACGTGTGAAGTGAAAAAGTTCAGGCACACTTGGCAGACTGTTGAGTTAGGAAAGAAAGCATGTAAACTGTGTTAAAATCCTCAGTGTTATTGCAAAATATGTGGAGGAATTTCTCCAAAAGAAGAGATACAGGCTACATTACACTGGAAATATGTATACAACTGGAGAATACCTCCATGGAGAAATTGTATTCAAGAGGCAGCTAACTGGATGAGGTACAACTCATACTTGCAATTCCAAACTGGTCATTATATTCAATTCATGCTGACACTGATACAATTTCACCAATCATTCTGTGTCAGCCTATGCAGATGATTGGCTGGCAATAAACACCACCCACCTATCGCAGGGGCCACCAATCTCCGCAATAAATGATGCTTTAGCTTCCTGCAGCCAGCATAGAGTCGGCTTACACATCATCAGCATTCCTGAAGTCGTGCCCAGTGCAAAGGTCTATTTACACTGCCATAATAACACAATTGTTCAAATGGGCTGTATGAAATATGAAATGAAATAGGAGAGGGATGGAATCCAGTCTGATATGCTTGGTTTCAGAGAGGAAGGAATTGCCTGTCTCGCCTTGTTTACCGTACCCAGGCAAAATAAATCATAACGCTGACAAATGTACATTTCTTTCCAATCTATGAACGTATAATGACTTTGTGTGGTTTCTTGTCACAGGGCACACTGTCAGATGCAATTATCTACAACAAACGTTCTTCTTAGAAATAAACAGTTCACAATAGGGGTAAAAATGCACTTAGGGTTAAATTGTTACCCCTTGGGCTGCAGCGAATGTTGTTTACTTTGTGATATGGTGTACGTGTGTACAGATTTTACAATACTATGTCTGAGATTTGGCAATTTCACTGACCTTGGAACTAACACATTGCCCAACCAGCCAGATGCCAGCACGTCTGTGTTTCATGCTCAATATGGGAGGCCATGAGTAGAATACATTAAGAGGATTGAGAATCTCATTGCACTGCATTTCAGTTTCGATTACAGGACTCTCCATGGTGGTATCTTGCAGGTCTGTCATGGACTCCTCACTGTAGATTCTTTAATACAGGTCTTAATAAAACATGACAAGATTAGACTTGCCAGTGGTCTCAAAACATAAACAATTACAAGGGGAGCAGTGGAAAACTAGGCTTCCAGATGTCATCTTTTTACAAAGCAGGTTTCCAAGGAACTCGATCCCACAGCACAAGGCTGGACAAGGCAGAAAAAACATGCTGGAGAAAAGAAAAAAATGTGTTTTAGTCTGTGGCATTTCTGTCAAGCAGGAGATAAAATCAGTACATTGTCTGACGGAGAGGTATGCATGGCCTTCTTGGAGCAGAATATTGGAGAGCACCACAGAACTGTTACTAAAATAAAACCCTCCACCACATATAAAGCTGTTGCTTAAGAATAATCAGAACAAGAGTATTTTGGGTAACCAGAAAAACTAAGTATTTCTCACCAATTTTATTCTGAGGCATGGCATATCGTGGCATGTTGTCCTGTATAGCTCAATGAGGAGAGGAGAGCATGCCTCAAAACATGCTGTGGTTTGATTCCCATTGTGGCCAATGCCATCATGGTATTGTAAAGTGCTCCCTCACTCTTATGTGATGGCAGCATGATAATGCTTTAACCATCCGAGCACTGTGGGTCAGGCTGAAGTTATGTGTATTTTGCAATAGTTTTCCATTGTATTACCATGAAATACTTGTGTAAATTTCACTCTTACTGATTACGAACCTTTAAAATGCCTGCCATTACTCAAACTTACAGTAAAAGTCCCATGAGGATGAAAGATTATGGATAGTTTTACAATAGGTAATGCTAAGCCAAGCAGTATGTCACATACTGTACAAAACACCAATGCACGCCAAGCAGAAACCATGTTATTGTCCATCTGTGGTCAGAGTACCGGCTTCCCACGAAACAAGGCTCCAGGGGCCAAATGTTACTGGATTTGTGGCCAGGGCCACACTGTAGTTTGGCCATTGCATGTGTCATAGATCTGCCTGGTCCCCTGATGGTGGAACACTGTGTCCAGAGTTGGACTGAAAAGGAAAACTTCCTGAGGTCAGGCAAGTATAATGCACTAGCTGGCTCTCAGACAAAACTGGTTTGTTTTGCTTAAAAGGAGGTTGAGGTTTTTGGGTTTCAATTCTTTCACTCCCACCACCTCCACTCCTCTTCATTTATTACAATGGAGGTCTTATGGTGTGCGCATTATGACATTTTTACTTTTAACAGAAGGTGGTGAATGACAGAAAACTTGTTTCATCATGACTGGAGTTCTGGTTTGGCCCACCTAAATGTCAGCTGGTTATAGACTCAGTGATGAGGGACTGCAAACATAGTCCCATTGTTAGAAAGGCTACTGACGTCAAGAATATCAACCAGAATAGAATATTTTACATGAGGTGAGACTGTTAAAAATATCATTACAAGGATAGCAATTTCATGAATGGCCATTGCAAAACGTGTGTCATACTGTATTTATATTTTCCCATACAGTACAGTTTCACAAAATGGTCAGTATTCTTTACAACCTCTGGCAGAGGAAAACAACTGGGAAAGGATGGAAAGTGCCATTTTCATCATTCATAAACAATATCATAGAAAATACTTCTTGATTGTTTGAGACGTCTAACTTCACGAGATCATACATTAGGAGAATTTTGGCTTATTTTTCCAAGTTATTTCAAAGACATTGGCTTGCAAAAGAGAGGTTTTGAAAGAATTTTTTAAATGCAGTGATAGTCAAGGATAAGTCGCTCCACTGTCACATTGAAAGATTACACTGAAGTGTGAATGCACTCTGGTAACCTGGAGATAGCGTGGATTGCATGGATCCAAAATAGTTAAAGCTCATTGGGTGTAATGGTCAGCAATGGTCAGTAATGGCCAGTGGTTTGGCCTGCTCCTCGTTACATAGCTCTTCCTGTCCACACACATACTGTATAATAAAGACTTCCTCACCAGATTGGAAACAGCTCAGCTCTCACCAGTGTTCTTGAGTTCCTCTTTCTGTCTCTGCCCCACTCTCTCATTCTGACTTTCTTTCATTCTTTCCCATTCTCTTTCTCTCTCTATCTCGCTCTCTCCTTCTACACACTGACCTTCCCAGGCCGCCCTGGGTCTTTATATTTCAGGCTTTGAGGCTACATCTGAAACAAAAGCAAAATTATGGGTCTGGTTTGGCTTGAGGAGAGCGCAGTGACCCCGGCATGTGGTTTCCTTAGGCCAGACCAGAGAGAGGTGAGGTGGGGAGAAGAATTTGTGTGAATCTAGCTGTGTATTTGAAGAAAACCCTAACCACAGCTAATTTGAATGTGTCATTAGCAGGAGGGGGGTGATCTAAACTTGGGCTGGCCAGTGATGGAGCAAAAGCCACATATTCCCGAAGACACCACTTGTTTTCCCTCTTTTGTTGAGAGATTTTGGGGGAACTGCATGGGGCCCACAGCCTCAAGGGTAAGCACTGTACTTATCACCTCATAAATCTTCACTTCTCCATCGCTTGGTCAAGACATGAAGCTATTGTTTATTGAAGCTTCCGTGACTTCTGTCACTCGGTCCTCTGAGTCCTCACCATCACCAACACAGCGTGCTGTCACGATCCAAATCAGGATCAGTATCTCTGTCCTCACAAACACATTCACAACTGTCATGGGCAATATGTGTGTCTTTACCCAGTAATAGAGCCAATGATTGCTTAGCATTTAATTTGATTACTGTGTTGTGACAAAAGTTGTTGCTTAATGGGTTTGGCATGCGATCAAGACAAGGCAAAAACCCTAGCCACAAGGGTGCATACTCTATGCTCCAATGTGCGTGGCATGACGTCCCCTTGTTGGTATACATAGAACAGAGGCGTAGCAATGAAACACAGAAATAAACGGAGGAAGATGGATTTTGAGACCATAAGGAGATGGGTCACCCTAAACTAAAACAATCAGTGAAGAAGGCTCACAGTTTCTTCCTGTGTCTCTGAGAGTTTCCTCCCGTGGGCTTGCATCGTACTGTGTGGTCTTGAACCCTATTTAGACCTAGTGGGTGACCACTGTACAATTAGGTGCGCCATGTTTCACAGCAGCAGCAGAGAGTGGAATTCCTGTCAATGGAGCAGACCTTCTCGTGTTTACTGCTCACATATTCTCCTTACCATTCATGGCACTGCACCCAACCTGGCTTATGGGTGATTGTATGATGCAGTATGAATAACACAATTATAAAACCCCATAAGACACCCCGTGTTTATGTAAGTGCAGATCCTCCAAGGGAAAGACTTACTACATGCAAGGCTGAAAGTTGATGCCCCAGATGGCCATTTCAGAACACAGACCTCACCAGAAGTATATGTGCCTTGGCTTCAAGGCATTTGATGCAGTTCACTTAAGGATGCTACAGTTTCATGTCAGAGAGATACATATGCCATCATGTTAGGAAAATTTGATCTGTTCATATACAGGTCACATACATAAAACATATGACAACAACACAACAGCCACCGTTCCAGCACACAATTTACATCAAAATGAAAAGCACCTGAACCTGAATTGGTTACCTTTGACATCGTCATCCTTCCCCTTCAGTCTAAATGTTGAGACACAATTACATTAGTAACACACTTCCTGCTAAAAATGTACAGAATGGCATTTATTGACAATTTAATGACATTTAATGACAGATATTGAATCACTGCCCTGACAAGAGACAAAGCAGTGATGAAGTGGGTCGTCCTGGGAGGATTTCATGTATCAGGCCTTTCCCGGCACGAGAAGACGTGTCAGTGTCATGTCAAAGCCTTGCAGTATTCTGGTTTGCACTTTCGTGGCGTATTAATGTGCTATGTTTTCAGCTTGTTTACAGATTTGATTTACTGGTGGCTGCTGACAGATGACAACGAAGGATACAGATAATCCATTTTTCTAGAGGTGGGTATCAGTAAATGAAATCCAACAATGGAGAGAGATCACGCGTCACTACATTGTGGTTTTAGTCCCTCCAGCCAGATGCTTCATTCACAATGGTGGAAAGGAAACTTGAGGCATCAAAGTGCAGAGGGAGGTCTTACACCCGCGGCTGCTTCGAGAGGAACCGGCAAAAAGCCACAGCTCCGGACTCACATGTTAAAATCATTACACAGTAAGACCCCGTACCACTCCAAGCCTGTCCTAACGAGAAATCTATCCTCGCAGCTCTTCGCTGCATGGTGTTGGTGGGAGGTTTAGTGACAGAGCCCTTGCGTGAACTACTATTGCCTCATTGCCCTGCAGCCCAATGGCACATCCTTGAGACTAAGCTGTAGAAACCGCCATGGCCGCTTAACACTGGCCAACCAAAAGCACTGGCTTCTAAGAATCCACAATGCGCTCAGACCAGGCCTTCTCGCTCTCTCCTACAATTACCATATACCACACACACAGTCCATTTCATAACACAGCCGCTCTTCTATAGAGCACAGAAACCATCGACTGATTGGCAATAAGCTCTCTCTCAAATGAAGGGCTCTCTTAAATCTACCTACTTTGGCTCAAGTAGTCATTCAAAAATGGGGCTCTGGGCAGTTTGATGAGGAGAGCGATCACAGGATGATAGATTACAGCTGATTCCTCTCATGCAAACATGTTTTCTGTGCTCCTTAACTCAATATCAGCAATAAAGCAGAATGTTCACTTTGTTCTCATGAGGTCAAAGCTCATACTCAGCCATATAAGGCTGGTGTTTTTAAGCACCTTCCCTTTTCCCTTATAACAAATGAATAGCTTCCTGGCTGAACCATCTGTTGGATCACACTGATCCAAAGACTGACCAGTGGTCACTGTCAGTACCACCATCTTCCCACACTTGGTGCATAGGCGAGTGGGCACTGGCCAGAACGTGCTTTGGGCAAGGTGCTGTGTGTGGTCCGTGGAGCTCCCAGGATAGCCCAAAGTTGTCCAATAGAGAACCAATGCCAAATCCACAATGTACGTAAAAACATAATAACACTTCCTCACATTCGGGAAATCATATTTTGAGGAATATAGAAACAGACATCTAACCTCCTAGAATACATAAATATTTTCATTGGTTTGTACCTGTGTCAATGTCCTTGTCAAAGTATTGTTGCTCTAGCTCTACAAAACACTGTGCCGCTTGGCCACAATCAAAAACAGTTTGTACGTTTGGAATTTTACAGTCATAAAGTAACTGTAATATAAGAGTAGAAATCACTCTTTTTCATGATCATCAAATCAATAGCTGTATTATGATTAGACAGAACAAGAGTGGAGCTAAGTGTTATGGAGGGCTTCGTTTTCTGGGATGAAATACTGGAGCTTTGTCCCCACAGTCATTGTCTCAGAGGAGACGGCAGAGGCTGCTTCTTCATCTTGTGCGTTCCCCAGCGCAGCGGGTCTGCTCTTAATTGTGGCAAGGAGAACATCGGCAAGACTCATTCTATTCTTCATTTTATCCCACAGACACACCAAAAAACGGCTACAGTAGTTTCTGCAAGCTGCATTTTCCACGGGAAACAGCCACAAGCCCAAAAAAGCAAAGCGCAATGTCATCACCCAGGAATCCGAGAAATACCAGAAAGTCTGAGTTTTATTACAAAAATCATCTGTGAGCACAAACAAATGTGGAGCACAAACATGCCTTTTAATTGAGAAGGCAGATGGCCTCATCTCAGCCAAGATACCAGTGAGCAGGGACTGTGGAAAACAAAGCATCCGAGGCGACCACGACCCTCCATTTCTGTCGCTCCGACTGGGAGACAGGGTCTGGGGTTGGAACCCACAAGACTCAAACAGAAATCACCATTGTTGCCTCAGTGGGACACACAGACAGACCAGTTCACAGAAACAAATTGTATTGGGTTTCCGGGGGGAATGTTGTTTATCCAGTTCATCATCGTTGTTGTGTTTGTCTTCTGCTGTTTCTTTGATAGCTTTGGGAAGGAAGCCACTTCCATTCCAACCTGAAATCGCAAAGAATGTAGATATTGGAGGAACAGTTAAAACACAACATTTACTCTGAAATAAACACAGCAAACAACTCTGGAAGCCATCTGCAGTGTAATCATCATGTAAAAGCTCATTTCTTGGTAGTCGCCGTAATTTGAGGAATTCCACTGGGTGAAATGTTGTAAGCGATCTGGACAACATGTATGAAAATGTTTTGGAGTCTGTTGGCTGGGATTATTGTGAAGTACTCTGAGGAACTAAATCTCCCTTGAAGATGCCTCCCCTCCCAGACTGGTCATAGTAACTGGATCTTCTGTTTAATAGTTTACTGTAGCAGGGGACCGACTGAGTGGTTTCCATTCCGCTGGGCTGTAACCGATTGTCCCAGTGACCACAACAAAGGATAAAAAGGAAGGAGGGCAAAGGGATAGAGAGCAACCCCAGGCGGAGTATGGATTGGGGAACCCTGAGAATGATGCCTCAATGGCTTCCAGAGTCGTCTAAGGCTTAACTAGATTTTAAGCCTAACCTTATCTGTAGCGTCTGCTCTATCCATACCGCACAACAAGTCAAGGCTGTGTCATGCCAGAAGTTGGTATAACATCATCATATACACAGGATATGGTGTCTGAAAACCTTCCTGGCTTCTCTGAACTTTAAGCTAAGAGGTTGGAACCAAGAATGCTTGATCTATTTTATTCATCGAGACATGAGAGGAAACAGGACAAGGAACATCACAGCAGTCTACCGACAATGTAGGCCATATGTACATTAGGTAGACATTTTGTTCTGTTGTGTGGGGTAGGTGTGTGTGCTTATAAGGGAGGCTAAGTCAACAGGGGAACGGGAGGGAACTCAGGACAGAAGTGTTCTTGTGATGAAGTGGCATCACCTTCACAGAGCTGCTCTCAGGCATCCGCACTGTAACAGTTAACCATTAACCAAGCCTACTTTGTGTGAACTAGTACCAAAACAAAAACATTTTGATGGATTTCCCCAACCCTCTTCAACCCGTTACAAAGGCGGAAAACACCCTATTGAAAACTAAATGTGACACATTAATTATTACTGGCAATGCTAAGCTGCATTTTAGTCACACAGAAAAGCTTCGTGCCAATGTGCCAGATTCAAAGGCCCTACACTCATTAATATCGCCGACGACCTTTGTCTCATTGCGGTTTCTGGAAAGCTAAATCACGACGTAGTCATGCACAGAGTAAAATGGAGCATTAAACGGGCAAAGATGCAACGATGGTAATAGGAAAGCAGGCAAACACATCGTGACTGTCACTGACTCTAAAAATTTTGCTTTTGACGCCTTAAGTCCTTTCCCCTGGGATACAGCTGTTGATGTCTCTGAACAACTGGATAATTAATTCTCTGAATCTCAATTCTCAAAGTTTGAGTGTATGCAGAGACAGTGGTTTAGGAACAATGACATACAGATGTGCCCTGGAGGATCAAGCATTACAATTACCAACCCATAAATAGTATTTAGATTTTTTTTTTCTCTCACGCAGCTCAGGCAAATTCAGTTATAGATTTAGCAATCTCTCATATTGGTCAATTTATGATAGAACTTCATGCTCTTCTCCCGTCAGACTAGGAGATTCAGATTCAGATTGAGTTTGGAATTGGTTACATTGTCTTTTAGTTTTAGAAAGAAGATGCCCTTTTGTCATATTCAAATGTACTTAAACACATTTATGATCTCACTGTTGCATTACCAAGTCAAAGGGATGTCATTAGATTTGGCACTTAAATACAGGGAAACAATCCAAGTGGTTAGCTGAAGTATCTCTCCTCTAATAGGAGCTCAGCAGTTTAAGTCGGGGTTATTGCCAATTCTGTTGAGTGATTTACTGATGAATTACTGGGTGTGATTTCAATCACTGTAAGTGATGATTGTTAGTGTCAAACTCCAAGGGCAGGTGCAAAGTAAGTTCACGACGATTACAAGCTTGACACTACATATCAAAACATACAGTACGTAATGGTTCCCCTTGTAACAAAATGCCAAAATAAGACCCAATGACGACTCCCAGTGTTCGCAAGGCAATGCTCCCTTCTCCTGGTCTCGTCCCGATCTGGTAACTGCTCCGGGACGCAGAGACATCTGAGACAGCGCTGTGTGTCCACTGAGGGGTGACAGTTGGGTGTGTGTACACAGCCACAGACAAAACAATACACTGGCAGACACAACCAACTCCCCGCTCGTTTTCACTTACAAGGAAAACTTAAACATTTGAGGTCTGAAGGCCAGTGATGTCAGTGAAGCTTTAGCAGACGTGCTGTGAGATCATGGTCCACGTCAGAGTGTTAGAGCTGCGACCCTCAAGAGACTGTTTCAAAGTGCAGACAGCTACTTAACCGTTAGGGTCTGACGCTGTGATCTTGGTTCAGTGTGGGGACCAGTATCCTCTTGATACCCAAGTTTCAAGTTTCAAGTTTGTTTATATATGTAGCCTTTTATCACAAGACTTTACAGAGAATGACCCTCACTAAATCTAAATGATCAACCATCAACCATAGAACAGAATGATATAAGACAAACAGCGGGAAAAGCACAAGACACACAAAAGATTTTTTTTTTTTAAAAGCAAATACTCTGTCTTCACTATTCCAAAGCTAAAACAACACATGAGCCTTAGTGACAATCAGTGGATTTTACTGTTCCCCAAATAATAGGGTTTCAATTTTAAGAACTTGCGCCTCAGAGAACCATTTGTGGGATTTTTCATTCTCAATAAATAACCCTCTGTGTTTTGAAGTGTTATTTCCTATTATTGGCTATTTTCAAACCTCACAGCCAGTATGTCATGGAATAAGGATACTTTCCTCAATAAACAATGTGCTTTTAATTCTTATGAGGAACACATTTGTTTTAAATGTCACTACAGGCAACAAATGTTAACCAAACATGTAACAAATCAAGGGCATATTAAACTCATCCATTTCGTCTCATGTGAAAAGATGTCTTTACAACCTAAGGTCACGAACTATTTTAGATGGCCATCACACCATGGTTACATGTGGTCAGATTCGTCTCCCTTCCCTCCCTATGATATGCATTATGCACTACGGACGTCACAGTGCGTCTTCTGCAAATGCCGAGCGGCAGCTTGTAACAACAGAGAGACTGCACGCTGAATTTTCATGAGAGCAGCCTTGGTCTATATTCCCAAATGCAATTGATTCACTGTGTACTCTGGCAGCAGGTCGAGTTCAGTAGTGGTTATATGTTACGTTTAAACCAGTAAGTTATGGAGGGGCACACTTGTGTGCTTCGTGCATTTCTTTGGGTCAAGGTGGAGCTCCTGCATGACTGGTGAACTGTCTATCATCCTAAACCGCAAAGTATTCACTGAGAGGCAATAATAGGAGTCTCATATCAGAGGGTATGTATAGTCCTATTACGTGTCAAAATTACATATGAATCCAGAAGAATCAGAATCTGCTGCATTGTGGAGCCAGTCATTGAAGATCCTATTTTGGGCTAAGGTCCCAACAGCACTCCCACATTGTTTTTTGTACAATCCCAACATCTTGTAGGGCTTAAGTCAGAATATTATAGAAGTCTAATTTCGTACTATTTAGGTCCCTTAAGGATTTGCTCCAAAAAATGACAGAAACTGAATTGAGTAGATTCTGATTTCATTGGAAAGCCCGTCCTATTGGATAGAAATTCAGATTCAAAAGGATTTCTTCTTCTTTTTTTTAACTGAGAAGTAAAAAAACATTGCACTTTGGTTGGCTCTTTCCACCATGGTAATGCAAAGTAGTGACAGTTGTTCAGGAAAATACATTGTGTTGTAACTCTATGGCTCTGCAGTGTTGCGTTGTATGTGTCTGCCATCTATTGGACTTATAAGAAACACCACTTTGGAAATGCTTTCAAATTCACAAGAGGACACTCATGACACAGGTGAAGGATTAAAAAAGCTTATCAGTAGAGACATATAAAACAGTTATTTATATGATTATTCAGGTTTACAGTATCACAGATAATGCAGGAGTGAACAGGTTAAAGTATGTATGTAAAAATGGGCATCCAATCTAAACATTTTCTCTTCTTATGTTTGAAAGATAGAAATGAACTCATTACCGTCTTGAATATGAAATGTACTGCAAAGATGACCTCACGGAGATGGGGGCAAAACCACTGCATGCCGGTAATACCCATCTAAAAGAAACATTTTTGTGTTTATGGTAATGAGAAACAGTGGTTTGTAAAATAAAGGAAAAAAAAAAGAAATACCCCCAAATTTATTAAAAGAACTCACTTATATCCTATAACATGTGTTGCGGTGGAGGCCAGGGTAGGACGCCAGGAAAAAGAGGGAGTGGGTGAGTGCAGGAGTGGGCCCAGCACGTGCCTCCTGAGGTCCTCTGGTCTATGTCCTGGATCCGCCTGCACGCCTCACCAAGCCCTGGGCTAAACTCCCATCAGCCCCATACCCTCTCTCCTGTGGGCCAGACACCACCATGACCACTCACACCGAGAGGCCTGACCGCGATTGTGCCACAGCAGAGTATACAAACAAACAGTGCAGACGCACACCGGTCTGCTCCCCTGCCATTATGTCGACTCATCAAGCCCACTCGGCTTAGTCATACCGTAGGCTTCCAGTGCAAGCAGCTCCCTCTTGGCTTCGGATGGAGAATCTGGCAGAAGATATTTGCTCATTTGTCCCCACACATGTATGTGGTTTGGTAGCGCTGCTAGGGACTGCTGCCCCAGCCTTTCTTACTGTCCAGATTCAGAGCCAGCCAGGCTTTTCCTGGGTAATGTCCTCCCACACAGTCTGGCTGTATAGCTTTTATGTTGGTCATATTCTGCTGTTTGTGTGCGACTCTATGTGATTTCTATGGGTTTTCTATGGGTTTTGGAATGCAGTAGGGACGTGCCAAGTACCTAGACATTCTTTCCTCCAATAACCTAAATCAGTGCCAATTCAATGTGTTTTCTCCAACACTGATTGAAATGGACACCGTCTCTATTCTGACACATTGCTGAAATACAATAGCGGCGTGCTAGGTGTGTAGACATGCTTCACTCCACGTACTGGTTGCCCCCATGTACAGTAACCAGTATTTTCCAGACACAGAAAGGTGGTCGTAATTAAGTTTTCTGTTTGTGTACTGTATTGCGCTTTGACAAAATGCTACTCCTGTGTTAAGTCCCTCAAAATTGATCAAAATGGTCACAGTCTTTCTTCTGCTTAGCGCACGTTTTGAAATACAATAAGGACGCACCAGACACAAAGACACATTTTTCAGTTTATGTACTGGATGCTCCCTTGTAACCTTAATCCTCCCATACATAGGGAGTATAAGAGTATAGGAAGCAGTTCTCCAACTATTCTCCAAACCAGACAGTGTGGGATTATTTGCTAAGATGGTTGATTCAAACTAGCATTAGCATAGGTTTGTAAAATTATGCCGGCCCCTTGTCCAGCATTAAGTAAAAAACATGTACCATATCAAATGTGGGCTAAAAGAGAGGCTTTAGGGTTCTGGGTTCACACACACACACTCACACACACACATGCTGCATTTCTTCTCTCTTTTCATGTCGACCACAAGGCTGACCTGCTGGCCTCTATTTCCTCTGAAGAGGATATCCCCCTTCAGTAGAGACTTAAAATCCATCACGGCAGACGACTTGAGATCCTGATGGATGTCCCTCCTCCACCATTGTCTTTGAAGCGTTGGGAGGCTTTGGCTGGGCCTGGCCACAGTGATGATTACGGTCCCATAGTTAGGCCGTTACTGACATCTGCACGGCTCACTCTCTGTCTGATGTCCCCCGTGTTTGAGGGAGAGAGGAGTTCTGGTTCACTGACAAATGTAATTAGGAATGTGGTCGCTGGTGCCCAGGCTCTTGCTCCTCAACCACTGCTACCACCATCCTCCTTGTTCCTCCCTCAGTCACTCTACCAAAGAGGGTTTTCTGGAAATCCCACCTCCCCCCATCTCCCGAAATGACAAAAGGACCAGGAGTAAAACCCACAGTGAGCATGCTTACATGCACAGAGTATCTTGGGTACTGATTAAGGCCATATTGAGGACAAGCTGCTTATATGAGTCTTTATATCCCTTTCACAGGTTTCCCTGTATAAAGGAATAAACAGAACATTCTAAATATCACCATGGAAACAGAATTTTTACAGACCACCATGAACAAAAGTAAATAGGATAAGATTTTTGTATGCCTGTTTGCTAGCTAATATTGACACACTCACAGTTATCATAATCACGTTTCTCGTAATCGGGATATGACCTTAACCAGATTGTTGCACACAGTATGGTGTTTATTAGTGGCAACTCATAACTTGGCTATACCAAATTAAATCAAATGATTAATGTGCATGAAAACATATTTAATATGTTTATTTTAATATTTTTACTGGGATGAAATATCATTTTTTTCTGTTTTTTTTTTTCTTTTTTTCTCACAAATCACAAAAACATAAATACTGTAACTAAAAATAATGTTTATTCAATAGAAAATAATACCTTATCCAATGCATACAGTAAGAAAGGAAAAAGTGAATGCGACAAAAAAAAGAAAGTTCATAATTTCATGATAGAATATTGTTGCATTCAACCATCATATCCTTAAATGTCATTTCTAATTGCATGCACTTTCAATTTACATCACATTCTGGATGTCTCATTTCTTTTATAGCATATGGTTTCTTCATGTTTAGCTCCATTACGCCAGACGCAATACAGGAAGAGCTTGTCATCAGAACAAAAAGTAGTGCTCTCATTAATGTACACTTAAAAGCAGCTAGTGGTCTGTCATCACTGAAAAGGTCAAAAGAAATCAAACACAATATTAAAACCTACACAACCTACACTGATCTATCCATTGATCTAACATAACCATTGTGTACATGCACTTCATGGTACACTGAAGCAGATTTCCTCCGAGTACATTTGTGTTCGTGTCTTCACTTTAAGGAGGGTGCAGTTAGACAAGGGATGTGTTGATACATGTGGTAAAATTTGCCGTCCGCGTCTCAGAACCAGAACTCGGAGATGAAGACGTGAACGTTGATGATGTTCTGGTGGGAGAGTCCCTGGGACGTCAGGTTGGTCGAGGACAGTTTCAGCACTGTATGCAATGGGCCGATCAGAGGCTTCACCTGGCGGACGACTCCTACATGAGACACAAAGAGGAACCACAACACCAATGCCCATGAGTGGCAATAAGAGACGACAACATAATACATCACCCATTGAAAATTGCATGCACTGTAAACTATATGGCTTATTTTTTACTCATTTCCAGCCTGTGAAGCAGACTTGTATATATGGTGGTTAGTTGCTCTTGTTCAGGGAGACTTTGTAGTGTTGGGTGCTGTCAGTACTGGTGATTGAACCAGTAAGGTGGCCTCCCTCACTAACATGTCACCCAGCCGGATCATGTGTATATTACATGTATTAATTCCTGTCATGTCTTCAAGTCTGTAATGGTATCAGAAGTTACATGGGAGAGTATTCACATCAAGTGTAGTGTTGACCAGCAAACCAAAGTCTTGTGATGTGCTGAGTGGTTTCATGCAATGAGAGGAATGTCAGGACTCTCCGTGACAATCTGGATTTTATTCCCACCTTCCACCCTCTCTCCATGGACGAGAGACACCCTCCATCATGGTAAAACAGATGGGAGAAAAAAAACACACCGCAGCAGAGACCCTAAGTATTACCGAATGTCCGTGGAATTCATTGGGCGCTCTTTTAAAGTGAACATGCGATTACAGGGCAAAAAAAAAGCCAGTGTTTATACAGGCTGTCAGCGGGCCTTTTCTCTGCGGAGGACTGGTGACATTTCAGCCCAGGCCTGTTTGAACAGCCATCGCCAGAGCGCAGTCAGGCAGCACAATCACCACACTGTCCTTCTTTCACTCCTTCAACCATCCTCTCTTTCATTTTCCTTCCTTCTATTTCTCTTACTTGCATTCATATAGTTCAAAACATCAAGTTCAGCATCAAGCAACTAGTTCAGCAACAAGTTCAAGTCCTTGATGCTCGCCTACAAAGCAGCAATCTAAACAGCTCCGACCTACCTGAACTCCCTCATTCAGGTCTACGCTCCCTCCTGCCCACTTCGCTCTGCCAAGGAACGCCCCCTGGTGCTGCCACCACAACAAGGCCCGAAGTCTCTAGCCAGACTCTTCTCTTCTGTGGTTCCTCGGTGGAGGAACGAGTTACCAATCTCCATTCAATCTGCAGAGTCCCTCTCAATCTTTAAGAAAAGGCTAAAGACCCAGCTCTTTAGTGAACACCTTCTCACCTGATGGACTGTGTAACCAAAAATAAATAAAAAAATAAATCTTTATTTGCTTCTATGCACTCTATACACTCTATGCACTGCCTCTATGCACTGCCTCGTAGCACCTACAGTATGTCCTGTTGGACCAGAACTTAGCTTTATGGCACTTAATCTCGTTGCTCTCTCCTGACTAGAACCTTGCTTGTGTTGTATTAAAATCTCATGTGTACGTCGCTTTGGATAAAAGCGTCTGCCAAATGCAAAATTGTAAATTGTAAAACAGTGTGCGGTTTTAGGTAGCGTTCCATGCTCTAAAATGTTACTTTAATGTAGAGAAGCTTTTCTCAACCACAGTATGATGACCCAACACTTTGATCCAACTTGGATTGAACTGATGATATACAGTATCACTGCCTCGTTCAGTCAGAATTATGAGGGTCCTTTGTGTGGTATTTGTAATAAAGCGGTGAGACTCATTTGGTCACGTTCACCACAGGGCAAATGATGATGATCCATTATGTGCCACCCGCTACGTCCTTTGGGATACTGGCATTGTATGGTGGTAGATCCTCCTCCCCTTACTCTCCTCCCTCTCTTCCTCCCTTCTCTTCCCTTCCTGAGGGGGCCTGATGTTTGTGGCACCATCACTGTGGCCCACAAGGGTAAATGAGTCCCATGTGTTCGACGGCGGGGAGCAGTCGCAGTCACGCGATACAGCCATGGAGGCATTCCTCCAGGAATCCATCTTTAACTCTGGGAGGGGCAAGCTATAGGAGCCTGAGCTGCTGTCTCTCTCTCTCTGTCACTTTCTCTTGCTCTCTCCCCCTCTCTGAGTCGGATCTGCGGGCACACGAAAGATTCCAGAAGATTCCAGCGATAAGCGCCTGGAAGAGTGTGGAATGGGGCCCATTTCTACCAGGGTTGCCCCCTTGTTTTGGTGTTTTGGGACTCTGTTGCGTAGTGACACTTGATGGAGGAGAGAGAGACTGGGGTTTTATTGTTTCCAAAGCGTCAGCGCCATCAGACAGAAGTAACCTTCACTTGAACCTAATGACAGCGCCAGCAATGTTCAGAAAAATAACGGACATGGAAAAAGAGATTCGGTTTAGAGTCTGAAAATCAGACACAGGCCAATCAAGGTGACATGCCTTTCAACTGCTCCAGAGGCATCCACACCCAGTAGAGTGAGAAAGGGAGATGATTTACAATGTATTGAAAATCGTCCATTGACCTCATGACCAACTAGCCATGCAAACTCATACCCATGCATAATAAGGGAGTTCAGAAGGTTCACGATGTGTTCATGTGCCTAAATCAAAATCAGTTCACAGGGTTCATTGCTGAAGCAAACACCCAATGAAGATGAGCGAAAGCACAATAAAATATCATTATAAGCGCACTATGGATCACCGCAAAGACGGATGGGTTTCAGTCCACAATAGCCCTGTTTTATTGGGAATAGAGATCCCAATAATAATAATTTCAGATCATAAATGTGACCCAAATCCAGTGGAGACTCTAAACACTTTCCATAATCAGGGTCAACTGAGGCTGAGTTGCAGCGCTGCAAAGCCTTTTGAGTATGTTTCAATAAAAAAAACAATGAAACAATCTTACCTCATAAATAAATCACAAAAACACAGACATCACTTACATTTGAGCAACCAGTGGTGGAGAAAGCCAACAACTTGCATGATATCAAACACTTCTAAACTGAATTAAAGGCATGCGAGTAGTGGGATGGGTCTGAAGCCTTTCAGTGTGGCATAGCATATTTTTGTCTGTATTATTGTATTATTATTTTATATGGTATTATTATTTGTGCTCTAACTAGCACATGAGGAGAGCACCACTGTGTATAGTGCATCTACAAATTAGGGCACTTAAATGGTCAATATGGTTAATAGTACTTTGAGCTACAGTGGAAGATCTTCAACCAGTGAGAAGTATTCCTGTTACAGTAGTGATTTGTGGTATAGCATGAAATATCTAATTTGTCTAAAAACATATAACTTTATTCGACTTCTAGCCTTTGTTTAACTTGGTTTGTTGGATAGCCTTGAGGGCGAGGATAAGGGTAATTATGCTATTACTACACAAGGTCCTGTGTCCAATTCTGCGAAAATGGAGCTTGATACTAAGTCAATGTATCTGACCCCTTGGAAGCCTCTCTGAAATCCTAACATGATGACTCTGTCTTTCCGTAAGCTTCCCATCAGAAGCACAGTGGTATCCTCTATGAGGGAAAGCATCCGCGGTGACAGCTGGGCCTCAACAAACTCACAGTGAACCTGAGGTGAAACCACAACCGCATAACCATCTTTAACATTTTACTCAGGCTGTGAGGGAGAGGCCAACAGCCACATAACAGGTTGCCTTTGATTGGCCACCATGCTACTATTACCTGAGATTCATATAAATAAACAAGGCAAAGTTCGAAAAACCCTAAAGCCGACGATTCGCCCTGTGACTGTGTTACAAGGTTATATCATCTGTTGCGCTGAGGTCTGAAGTATTCCAGGAGGAGATACAGTTGTAGTGCTGGGAAGGTTTGTGGTGTTCCCCAGAGCGTGTCTTTCCATCTTACTGAGGTATCTGCCGCAGGGTGCAGAGGTGACCCTGCCGTCTCCAACAGCCACCATCAAACACACAGCTGTACACCCCTCTGCTCCCCGGGACATTCCGCCACACCATAAAATAGCCCCGTAAGTAGAAAATAGCCTTAAATGCATGCTAGTAGAGGAGACACTGCCACAAAACAAAGTGAAGCAAATGCCAGGAGGCATTTGTCATCCTCCATGGCCACGAGGGCTACAATATTGAAGGGTTACATGTAAACAGTACAATTTCGGGGTTTTTTGGTTTCTACAACTCGGCAAGGAAGTGTATGACAAAATCCAAAATGAACGGGTTTAACACCAGAGACAAATGAAAAGTATGCATTGGCCTCACCACAGTATTGTATAATGACACACTGGTTGTAGCGCGATGCATGCTCACTGCAGTGTAACCACTGGAGAGTGGCCAGGTGGAGCACCGAGTTCCAGTCTACTGTGAGAGTATAGGAATAATAGCTGAGAGGACGTTCTTTATCATGATTATAGCGACAATGGTGATATGGCAAGGTACAGCTGGCACAGCTGAGTAAGTCGGCATATAAACAGTAAAGAATGTCCACTGAGGTATTATGTCTTTTATACAATGGTTATCAAAGTATAAATACTGTCTGAAAAGTTTTCCTCAAAGAAGTGAAAATAACAATAACAAACATGAAGCCAGAGAAATCACTAACTAGCTCCCTCGTTACCTTGTTAGCATAGCAATCAGCAATCAGCAGGGCTGAAACACGCTTTAAACCATTGCTTGGCTAAAACTACCCATTGTATAAAGGCTGATTGCACAGGCCCCTCCGGGACCGGATCTTAAGGCATTGAGTGGCCTTTCGTGTGTTTAGGGCCTGGTCATTGGTACAGTACATGGTTGGCCAGTCGGGCCAGGCTATCCAAACAAGGCTTTGACCACTCCAAAGGGGGTGCGGGAGCCCTGCGCACCCCTGCTCTGAAAAGCCAGCTTATGTGGCTTGATATTTTAAGGTCAATTAGCGGTGAGTCATAGCTACAGATCTCCCAAATGGCCCATGGGTCATTGTTGGACAGTGTCGCTCAATGGGTTGTGACATCATTCAAAAGTAGCCTAAGGGAATGGTTGGTTCTTTTCTTGGACTTTCTGTTTAGCGGTTGTGGGCCGAAGCAGCTGAAATGACATAACATGCACCATTATCTTTACCACAACTTTGCACTATATTACAAGTGACCTTTCAAACCTAAGCCCCATAACTAAGGAACAAAAAATAGCATTCACATTGTAGCCTAAATGGAAAGGATATGAGATTAAAACATGCTGACTTTGCATGTCAGGATGGGATTAGCTATTATAATCTCCAGTTGGAGCAAACGTTTTTTGGATCTACATTATAAGTAGAAGGAAAAGTATACGGCATCTTGATAAGTGTTCACTTTATCTACTTTGGCAAGTAACTACATGTCCATAGATAAAAAAGACTATGAATTAGTGAATTATGAACGATTAACTAAACAAAGCTTTTCTTAAAATCACAGTGACAGAAAGGAAAGAGTAATGATGAATATAAATAAAATAGATCATGGAAACCAAGGGAGAGAAGTACTTAAGTATGTCTGGTAAAATATTAAGACAGTTTTATTGCAAGCAATATGTACGGTATGTGCACACACACTGGTGCCTTTTTGAGTGCGTACATGGGATATGCACGAGTGTGTGCGAGCGTGACAGATCTGCATCACTATCTCCCCATCAGTGTGCTGTTGGTAGAGGACCACCCTGGGGAGGCGTTGTGTGTTTGACTGTGGGGCTGTCGGCTGGAGAAGACACTGTTTTGATTAGCCATACTAATCCCTTGTGGGACAGACAGGGATTCCTCATGGGCTTGGCGCGCTCTGGTGGGCCCACTGCTGCCATGTCATGATTCATCCACATGACAGCCTCTCAAAACGTTAGGAGGAGTTGTCTGCTTATCTCCACTGCTGTCCTCAACTCCTCACCAATGCAGCCACAAGCCAGAGCCACAAGCTCCACTGGCTCTGAAGTAGTCATGTCTCACACAGTAGGCCCACATTCCACCAGCCACTGTGGAAGGCTGCGCTGACGGCCATGACTACCTGCCTAGAGACAAACTGTCCACTTCCTCGTTCATTCATCTTACTGTCTGCCTCACTGCCTGGCAGCACTGTGCAAATGACATTGCAAAAGGCATTTATTCTTTCTGCACAGGATATTAACCGCAGCGGCATATTTCTACCTACATTCTAAAATGGATGGAATTTAGCTGTGGCGTCTCAGTCTTGCAGTCTGTCCAGAACCGTTGGTATGATTCATGAAAAGAGGATCTGGGTAAGATATAATCTCTGGACAAGCAAATTGTTTTATAAAATTGCAAATCCAATATTTCCAGTTACATATGACTGCATTGTCAGAATAGACAGCAATGATTAATGCTGTAGATACTGAAAAATCCCAGATGTGGCCTTCCATGATAAACAATTACTCCTGAAGGCGGAATCACTTGGAGACACTCAGGGAATGACTAATCGTGTGCTGACTGTTGGATTCCAGTGTTGCTTACTTACTGTACCGTATACGAGATTTTTGAACAGTGTGATATTGGTTAGCCAGCAGGGTGGGTGAAGAAGAATCATAAGCAACATAATCTTATGAACATTGTCTAAACACGTATTTACTTGTACACTGGACATAGACAGTGAATGGGTAACACAATACCCTCAACAACTACCAATCAGGAGCCTTTGGGCAAGGCACTTAACCCCAAGTGCTCTAGTATGGCTCCTCAACAGCCAATAGTAGGCCTTTGTGTGTCACTGAAAGAATGTGGAAAAAAGCCAACAAAATGTTGCTGAAAAAGTACATGCATGCTCAGCAAGCCTTCTTTGGACAAATAAAGGTAAAAAAAAAAAAAAAAAAAACAGGACTAACCTAACATGATCTCCCTCCACTTAAACAAAAAACCTCCACTAGGGGTGGCCAAAAAAAAAATTGATCCACAGAAG
>OMOV01050161.1:2265-12482 GCA_900312565.1 Beryx splendens | reverse complement strand
AAAAAACAAAAAACAAATATTATGACCGCTCTAACAATCCTTTTTATTATACACGTTATCTGATCTAATCAATAGCTGGTACAGTGAAGCCCTTAGTCCTTAGACTACACAAGATTAGATCTCAAAATTACAAGAAAAGTTCTTTACGGACTTGAATCTTAAAATATGCAACCAACCTTTCACCACATTTTAAATCTTAGAAAAATATATTTTGCATATATATCTTATTTCCTTTTCAAAATCTTCCAAACTGAACAGAACAGGCTTTTTAAAATTGAAATTATTGCCAGGTGAACGTGAAAGTTGTCAACCTTGAAAGCAGATCACTGAATTTAAATTACTGACAAACTTCACAGGATGAAACTGTCATCTTTGAATGAGCCATCGGGCCTCATGCACGAACCGTGTGTACGCACAGATTTGATCGTAAAAAGTTAAGTTAAAGGATAACAATCGTGGAATTTAACTTTTTTCCTCCCGCCATTAATGTCCGTAAAAAGACTAAATCCACCTATATGTATCTGCCACAGTCAGAAGCTGCTGTCTGTCCTACAGCAGGTTTGTCCGACCTCCCATCAGTCAGGACTCCCACTGTTCCCATCAAAAATACATTAACAACAGCAGACGCACTGCTGCTTTGACTGATGTAATCTGTCATTTTAAACAACACCTGTATTTCTTTTTTCCCAAAACACGACTTTATAAGGCCACAATCATTGTTGCAATGATATCAAAAGTATTTCCATTCTGAGCATTGCACACATTTGCCTCCCACTCTGCCTTAAGCTTTTATTTTGCCTTCTCACTCCCACCAGATGTAACAGCGCACAGTAATGGAACAAGTAAAAATAGATCCCATTAAACTCGATAATTATGTGTGTGATAAAGTAGTGTTAAAAAAACTGAAATACACGTTGTTTAACATCATACATTCCATTATTAGTCAATGCAGCAGTATGTTTCTGCTAAATGTATTTTTGAAACCTTTAAAGGAAGTGGAATATTACAGTTTTTCTTTATTAAATTGACACTTTTCTCCGAACTTCATGCTCTTAAAACAGTTAACACAGCCTTCGATACACACTCACTTTGTAAAACAGCCCAACTCCACTGCAGAATGAACTGCTGCTTTCCTTTTAGATCACAAATTTACAAAAAAACAAATGTTGACACGTCTATTGATAAGATCATTCATTCAGATATATTCACACAAGAGTACTGATGGTAAAACATGTTTATCAGAAAGTCCCACAGTCCTGTTCCATTATCGGATTTCATGAAATTTTATCCATAATTTGTTGATGAAACTTTTGCTTTACAGTAAGCAACACGTCTGCTCCCCACACATTTGGACATACTGTCATATTTCAAGGTATCACATGAAGTAGATTTGTCAGATTTGGCGATGTCATATTTAACAGTTTTACATGTTTGTCTGTATGATATGGTAAGGAGGTAGAAATGTTGATGAACATGATGAACCACATTGTTTCAAAAGGAACCACAAGTTTACTATTGTAACCAATGACTTTATTCCTCATCAGTCCTTTTATTTATGTATGTCCGGACAGAGGATTTATGGTATATGCTGTTTTGTAATTTGCATGAAAACAGTGAACAGGTATTTTTAGAGCATTAGTTAAAGTTGCTGTTAGTTTTGTAAAAGGGTTTAGATGGCTGTGTGAACTATTTTGAGAGCATGGAGTTTTGTTTGGATTTGGAAAACTGATATCTGATTTTGCATTTTATATGAAAACTGAAAATTTTGTTAGTTTTGCAGAATTATGTTAACAGACCTTCGTTTAGAGAAATGTCCCAAATCAATTGAGATAAACAATTTATTTATTTCAAAAAGGGCATGTGGAGTGCCAAACAAGCAGACAAGCCTAAATTCTGCTCTAAGGATCGAGTGTTTGGATTGCTTGTTACCATCATTCTCAGTTCCTCGTAACTGTTCCTGCAGCATGTTGTCTGGAGCTCTGTAAGTTCAGCAGAGGACAGCTGGAGTTTACACCCATCAACGCACCTTCTCCAATTATGCAATGCACTCATCCATGATTTCTTATGTTTGGACCACGTCCTGTCCCCCTCCTGTGGCTGTTACCCTATGCCTGATGTTTTATGCATCTAATTTCAAATCAAATTTCTTTTTAACTCCACTAAATGTGCGGTTTGCAGCCTATGCAGCATTAACTGCGGTAGTTATTTCTCTCCGTGCTCGACGCTAATCTGGAGCCGTAACGCCGCTGCTCACTTGGAAATGCCAACTATTTTCTGATAATAACTTCAGATGGTAGGATCTCTATCTCTCTCTATCTCTGATGATTTTATCTCTGTCTACCTGACAAAACCGTCTACTGCACACATTTTTGTTTTTCATGGAAAATAAATATTCTGCTGTATTTCTTAGATTATTTAGGACCCCTGATAATGCATCGATGATCATTTATTTTACTTTCATCCCCCCAGTCCTCAAAAACATTTTGTTGCCTGAGGGGAACACTCTGCCATAAGGGTACTAAAACACCAAGGAAAATCATGTATTTCTTTTATATGTATTTAATGAAAAAACAAGGATTTTTCCCGCGGTATTTCCTTTACAATCTCGCCTGTAGAGCAGCCAGGATGCCACAACCACTATATCCATTAAGTGGAACACCAGACCTGAACATCGCCCTGATTTTTGTGCAGTAGAGGGGTATGAACAATTCAAGCATGCACCATATAGGACAGGACACTCGGATGACCTTTTTTCTGCCTCTGTCCCATCACTCAACCTGTGTAACAGGATGCGCTCCAAGGTAATCACTGAGAAGGGTCACAGAGAAATTATTTAATTCTCAAATTTAACATACCTTTTCACCAGACCACAAGCTCCTGCTGCGCCACACTGTGCCCCTCCCCCACTTGTTACATCATATCCACATCAGCACCTCATTGGATTGTTGGCAGACATGACACTGGATTGTTTGAAGCTCCTGCTACAGTTACGAGAGCAGGAAAGTGACACTTGTTGCTTTGCCAGTAGTGGCTGTGTGCTCCTGATGTGTGGCTCTGCGAGGTGTTGTTGCATCTGCGTTGCTGCTGCCACTGAGCTCCTGCGGGTTTTCATTCAGTATTTCTCCATACTGCCAGGAATCCGCCCGTGGCACCTTCCCCCCTGGCTCTCCTGGCTCTCCTGTGTCTTGGTCGTTGGCACCAGCTCCACTGGCTCGGTTGGGACCTGTGTGTCCAGCACACTCAAAAGCTGCCCCCATGCTTGAGCATGCCAGGAAAATGTCTGTCTTTGTACCTTTCATTGAAAAGAGAACATGAATTTTGCAGGTCAAGCATTTTGGTAATCTATGATGGTAATTGTTGCTATTATGTGTGCCTAAATAGCCTGTAGGCCAAATAAAATAGTGAAATTCATCCAGCTAAAACAGAACATTCATATTTTCGCAGACCAATTATTCAGGCAAGATAGGCTATTGCTGTAAAGGATTGCCTGAGCTTGATTTACCTGGTGGCTTAAGAAATGGGACTTCCAAATCCCACTGTTATTGTCATGTCTCTGTTGCCGAACGATCGCACAACATCCGTACTGTATTTCTTTTTTGGAATCCACTCCAAGTTGCAAGCAGTGGCAGGAACGCCAGATTTTGCGGCCTCTTTCGCCTGATCTTCCAAAGCGCGACCAACGGACATGTCCAATTCGTACTGTTGTCACAGACTCCAGCTTGCGTTGGAGGGGCATAATCTTAACATAATTTGAATCCACAGCACGGAAATCAGCATTTCAGACTTTGTGCTCATTTCATGAATTTTTATGAGATCACAGCGGAGTTTTTTTAACCTTTCTGAAACTCTAAAGAATAAAGCTCCGGTGACTTCTGTTGTTTGGGCGAAAGCTGACATGGAGCTAACTTGCTGTGGTATGTGGATATACAAACTTCAGCAGTGTTTTGAGTGACTTTTTGAGGACGAGATAATGACCAAATACTAAGTATTCATTTAAAGCACTCAATATGCCTAGCCTAGAGCTATTCTAAATTGTTAATTTATTAGTTTGGTTGACTTGTCAATGATTGCAGCAACTGTGTAGTGGAGCTCTGTTTCAATGTCAGAGACTCTCTTGTTTATAGTGTAGATGCTGAAGTTTTTACTCCATGGTCTGTTACAGCACTTTTGCCCAGAAGGTGTTATAAAGCCATTATTGAAAGTATGATATTGGTAGCAGATTCAGAGGATGAGCTCATTTCCTTTGTGAGCTCTTCAAAAGGTGCAAGAAGGAATACCATATTTTTGATCAGTGCCCACTGGTTGGCACTCACAGTGGCAGGTAAATCATCCACTGCATAAGCACCCAGTGCACGTTTGTGCTCAAGCAGACTTTGTCACATAAAAGGTGCTGTTCCACTTTGTAGTTAGCCTATATCTTCCTGCAGCCGTTTCGCAGGCTGGCCATTTGTGTCTGCAATCTGGAATAGGTGAGGGAGGGAATGTTTGAAGTGGCCCATGCATCTTCCAATTGCGACAATGCTGGTGCTTTGCTGTGACAGCACTCCCTCAGGGACTGCAAGCTGGAGCGTGTGGGGCAAACATCCAAAATTTGGTAAACTGCCTGGCATCTTGCAAGGCTTTATGTGTCGAGCATTATCTCTTAATTTGATGTGCACTTTTTCTTTCAGGAAATTCCATGACTGGAACATATTTTGGAACCGCGTTGCCAGAGCTTCAGCAGTATGAGCCAGAGAATTCTTGACAATGTAGTACTGCTTTATGAATTAAGCATCAATGCACTGTGCTGTCATGCTTCACATGGACATGGGGCTCACCTCTGAGCTCCTGATATATCACTGGTAAAGCTGATTGAGGTATTTGCAAGTGAATGGAGGACATAAGGACATAAACAAGATTTAATGTACACGTAGGACATGGTGATGAGGGGCAATAATTATTTTAAGTAAATAACACAATTTGAGCTGTCTTCACAACAATTCAAGTTCTAATTGCAAAACACCAATGAACCGTATTTTCTTTACTAATTTAACCACGAGGTGTCATTTGTAATTTACGAGACAAATTGAGGTTCTTGACGGCTCTGAAATCTAATTTTGTGAGACCTTGGGGATGCATAAAGACCAACCTATAAGAGTGGAGAAAACATTTATGCTTTTTCATTGTGGGTGTCAAACTTAATATGGAGCTTTATAAATCCCCTGGCAGTTCGGATTAAGGAAAGAAACCAAATTACTGAGAAAAGACGTTGTTAGAGGCCAACTGTTGAAAATATATCATGGTGAGCAGAGGTGTTATGCAAACAAACAGAGGGTGCACAAAAGAGTGCGGGGTCTTAGGGTCCTCATCTAGAACATTTTTAAAGGTAGAGAGAGAGCTACATAGAGAGGTAGAGTGAGAAGTAGAGCTATAGAGAGAGATAGGTAGGCCTACAGAGAAAGATGAGGGAAAGAGAATTAAAGAGAGGCAAGGAAAGACAGAAAGAAAGGAGAGAAAGAGGTGTTATATATTTACTTAACTTACTTAAATCTATTTTTGTAACTCAGTTATTTAAATAAATACTGTATAAAATACAAATAATTTGTAATTTTGTGTGTTTTGTAAAGGACATTCACTTCCTCACTCTGAGCTGTTTGATGTTTTCTTCCTCTGCTCTCCTGTTCTCTCTCTTCTCTTCCATTTCCCCCTCAAAATGATTTCTTACATCATTTAGCAGAAATATTGGACACAGTGCCTGCGTTTTTGGGGACTGACTGTAATCTCTGGCCTCCTTAGTTTATACGAAAATGACACTATTCAGTATTTGTAACCTACCCCTTCCTCCTATTGGTTTCCTCTGTTCTCTCCTCCTTGTGTTCTCTTTGTCTCGTCTTATTCCTGCTCCTCACTCTTCTACTCCACTCCTTTGCGGCATTTTGACTTCATGTGGGCAAGGTTTCCAGACTGAAAATTGCCAATCTGTTTTCTGAAATCCTTGAACCCTTTCCTGTTACATGAGTGAAAGACACCCACGCAGTGCAGTGCTAGTCCCAACAGAGCTGAGTTGTAGCTAGCGACACACAACTGGAAGCACTATGGGAGGGGAAGGGGCGCACTGGCAGGGGAAAAGGATTCACACACCATGCATGCCCAACGTTATTAAGAACTCAGTTGTAAAATTGTAATTGTAAATTACAATTGTAACTGTAAAATTGTAATTAATTACATTTCTGATATGTGTATATGTCATATTCAGGGGTAAAAATTATATATTAATTTGCTAAGTTAATATTTATTCATTCCACAGTCCAATGCAGAGGGAAAAAGAAAAAATCCCTGCAGGTCTATGTGCATGATGCCACTTGGTGAGATGTGAGGAAATCTAATTCATTGGGGACAATTTATAAACTCTGAGCTGTTATTTGTATTATATGTGATATGTGATATATATATTATATGTGAAAATTGTTATTGTCTACTGCTATTACAGTGCACCTCAACCTGGCATCAGATTTATATTCATACAGACACAAACACTGGACTTTGTACCCCCGCACATCATCCAGCTTTGAGGTAACAAGTTGCTCTTGCATAAGACATTAACCGAGCTATTTGATGTTCCCTAATCTCACGGTGGAGAGTCATTTTAAAGTCAAGCATCCAAACTTTCTTTATTTGCAGGTTAATCATCAAGATCCTCTGATGCACCGCAGTCATGCTGCTGCTGCAACATTTATGAGTCCACAGCAACCACTGAATCTAAATGAGAAGTGGATTTCTTTTCATTTGGTGTTTGATCTCACAATTATGCCTTGCTAATGTGGCACTTGCCATCCATCTCAAAATTGTTCCTGCACCTATGAAATCTGACTGACAAAATGCCGTCATTATGTGCTGCGTAATCTTGCATTCTAATCAGAAGAAGACATGTAGGAATTTGCTTCGATGGCAAATTCCTGTGCTGTGTTTTGTGCTTGGTGAATAAACTGCTTCTAACTCTGACTCCAATCCAAATACAATGAATAATGAAAATTATAATGAAGCAAGGGCATGTTTGCCCATTGACAATGAGAAAATTAATTACATGGTAGCTTACAATCCACATGAATGCTCTTTGAAAATTAAATCAATAATGAAATTCATTATTATCATCCAGCAAGGTTATCCATAAACTGCATGGTCCTTGAAACGACACTAAAGACTTAATTGTCCTACAATGGGGGGGGGGAGAACATTTTAAATATGTATGAATTAAAATTATGAGGAAAAAGTAAGCATTACAACATTGTGATGGTGCACAAAGTAAAGTTGGGGTGGATCCCAAGGCTCCAAAAATCTCTCCTTCTGTCCTCCACTCCACCTCCTTTCCTCCATGACCCGGAAACTGATGATGGTGCCGCCATGTTGCTTCTAGTCCCAATAGAGAAGGAGACAAAAGAAGCCACTGCTGAAGTCTCCTTTGGGTTAGGTGAGGACGCAGTCTTTTCAGTTTTGGGGGGTTGACCTTACTGTCAGCACGCCCAGAATATGACATCATTGACAAACTTTAAAAAACATGGCAGGGGAATTACAAACTCATAAATGTGAGAGCAACAGTTAACACAACTCACAGTTAATGTTACAGTCAGCGCTATTTTCTAACTTGTACTAGTTAATGTCAGCAGCTCCAGGTTAATTGCCGTATATATTATCCACTGGGTGTGCATAAAAACTGATGGGGTTATGAGGTGTGTTGTGGGCTTAAGTTGCATCAGTTATCATAGGGCCTCTTCATCAATAACAGACGTCCAATTTTGATGATGGAGTGGCAAATAAACCCAAATGGCCTTCACTTTCCCTCACTCCTCCTCCCCTCTGCTCCATTCCTCCTCTGCTCTCCTCCAAGTAAAAAAGCTTTGGGATGCACCATTGGAGTTGCTGATGGAAAAACAAAGGAAGTTTCCATTGAGAAGACCGTCTCCATGCTAAGTTCTGCCTGTGCACCTCAGAAGGAAAAGGAATGCATAATGTCCTGGCAGTGTGAAATCGGACAATTCATTAGAAAATGCAATGAAGCAGGATCTGCAAGTCATGCGCGTTACATCAGCTGATTGTCAGCTGATCGAAACAAACACCAATCACGTTCACAGCACCTAAAACAAGGCGGTCCACTTAAAGCTAGGGTAGGCAACTTTGGAGAAGCAAGCAATTTTCTGCAAGAATTTATACAATCAAAGAAATCCTCCCTCCCGTAACTCTTCCCTCCAGATGAGACTCAGGAGCTGAATGAGATGCAAAACGCAGTTCTACCAGCTCAGTGTAGTTGTAACTAAAACATTCACCAGCGAAAACATTACTATATTCCAGTGTCCCAGTATTCGGTTTGCGTTATAGCTGTTTCACCTCATCTCTTCTGTGAATATATTTGTATTCTCTCTGCGGTTTGCAGGGCAGGCAGGACTAGACCAATCACAGCGGACGCCTTTGATTATCGATATGTTGGGATCTAAAGAGAATTTCAACAAATATAACCAAAGTTGTTCTAAAATATATCACTTACCCTCATTCATCCCTGCAGTTTTTATCTTCCACATGTTTATAAGAGAGGCAAGAAACTAAACTTGGATAAACTTTGCATCACACGTAGCTGTTCATCTGCCTTCTGTCAGCAATTTAAAATAATTCCAATCTTTGATATCAGCTTGGCACATCCCTGATATGAATCATTAATAGATGGTTGACTGGGTTTCCTTTTCAATTCAGGTTATTTCTGTAAATTCAAGTGTGTATTTTTGCATGAAGGTGCTGACATGCTGTCGGCTGGCACCCCAGTGAAAAGCACATGCATTAAAGGAATAGTTCACCCAAAAATTAAGATTTGGTCATTATCTACTCATCCTCATGCCAGTACAAACCTACTTACCAAACTTCACGAGATGGAGGTCGCGCACTGTTGCACCATGGCTGTGCAAGGTTTGGTAATGCGGACGTAAATACAATGCCGATCGACTCGATTTTCATGAAATAATGGATCAAATTTTGGGTTTTTTTCCACTCACAGACGATTGCATGGCATCAGAAGACTTGGATTATACTACATGAGCTGTATGGAGTCATTTTATGGACATTTGTTGCCCTTTTTTGAAGCCGAAGGACTGGCCTCCATTTGCTGCAATTGTTAGGAAGAAAGCTCCTCCGGTAGTGAGCCTGGCAAACTCCAGGAAAGTTGTATGAAGAAAAAACACTCAACCGAGTTTGTACTGGCATGAGGATGAGTAGATATTCACAGAATATTTAATGATAATGACAGAATATTTCCTATAAATCAAGATACTGCATGTGCGTATCTCGCTTCAAATGAAAAGGGCAGCATGAGCATTCAATGGGAATTTGCAACATGCTGTTGCTCGTAGGCTCGCTGTTGGTGGTGTCTGCCTGGTTCTGCTATTTTGGGGGTCCATGCCCTACCCGCCGAATCTCAGTGAAATCTGGGCAGGGAGCATTACGCTTGTGATGCATTTCATCGCTTCATCAGGGCATTGGCCGTTAAATGATTGAAGGGAACATGATGAACCATTTTTCCTGTTTTAGATATTGTCCCCAGGACTGAACACCCCTTTGACAGGCAATTGTATGCTTTTTAAATATCCTGTGTATAGGATGCTGGAGGCACTAGCACTGATAAGCTTTCGGAGGCACTGAGAATTAACCAATTTTCCTTGGGGCTTCAATTGCTGACATTCTCCATGAATATCGTTGGGTTGTCTTTCATGTCTTTCAGTCTTATTGCATGTCTGAAAATGTGTTTTTCATTGCAGTAGGGTTCGTCTGTCTACTATAAATCTTTACCTCTACCCCCTCCCCCCTTTCCTTCTCCAGTGCCTCCTCTTCCTTTTACTCTTTCATCTTCATCACATCTTCCACCCCTCTTCCTTCAGTGCTCTCATTGCTGTTTTCACCAGCCCCTCCTCTTGCCTGACTCTTGGGGTCTTCCCCTGCTGTCAAACTCTGTAAATAAGTAAATTTAGAAGGCGGACCAGCACGGGAGTCAGGCAAGGGTGTCCTCAGCCATCTGCAAATTCCCAGCCCAGTTTGCTTAAAGACCCGGTGCACATAATTCATCAAAATTAACATCAGTTATAACCCTGCAGTATCCTAAGCACCCCTAATTTGTTTGCTTGCCCTCTCTCTATCTCTCTCTCTCTCTCTCTCTCTCTCTCTCTCTCTCTCTCTCTCTCACTCTCACACACTCCCGCGCA
>OMOV01050081.1:3269-22005 GCA_900312565.1 Beryx splendens | reverse complement strand
GGTGACACAGGGGACAAGTGCGCGAAGCGGAGGTATGACATAAGTGCCTGGCTGTACCTCTGCTGCCGTCTCCCCAACACACAGACACTCTCTCTCTCTCTCTCTCTCTCACACACACACACACACACAATCCTCCCTAAAGAGCTAGACAAATAGGACATGTGCTTCTCTTGTGGCAAGGACCGAAGCCAGTCTGTAGTTCTCAATATCCAGGAAGGTTTCTGGACTAGTCATTAGCAACGTGACAACTTTTCCACAAGGGAAACTCATATCAAACTTAGGTTTAGACTCAGATTCATCAAACAGACCAGGGTCGGAATACTAAAAATGCCAAATACTCATTCCAGCAGCTGCGGCGGATTTTGTTTGCTTGGAGTAACAAGCGGGCTAGACAATATTGCACTTTGGAGAAGATTTCACACACATTCCCCTCGGGCCAAATGAAAATGTAATTGTGCAACATACAATATCCCATGACTCATCTGTGACCTCTACCAATGTCTGCTTATGATGAAAAAGCAGCGTGACAACAGTGGGAATCAGCCGCGCAGTAACTGCATCAAATTGGTTTTGTTTTGGCGTTGCTCACATCCCAAGCCTCTGGCAGTCTCTCCACCCTTTGAGCTGGCAACAATGGCTGCAGTGTTGCATTTGAAGGCCTGGGTCTCTGGATCGAGGGACAAGCCGAATTTCTCCCCAGCGGGACAATAAAGTACTGAACTGAACTGCGGGCAGCGCAGTTCACTTCACACTCTGGCTGTTGTTTACTTGGAAGATAACTATGAAGATTGGGAGCAGCCACGGTGACGGAACTGACACTTCCCAGAGTGCTCAAATCTGACTTTCGGCAGCAACACACTGACTGTTATCAGGGCCGCACGACATGTTGTTTTTTAATGTCACTGCGATGTGAACTTGGGTGCAAAGTGCTACGATATTAAAATAGCACAGACAGAAGGTTAATAAACAAAAGGCTTGCCTACACGTCCACGTGGGAGACTAAATATGGCTGCTGTATTAAACGGAACAGCAGCGTAGCTTCAAACTAGCCAAACCGAGCTACAAAAATGCACCCAACCTGTCCCGTTTGGGGCTGCAATGCCTCATTTAAACACAGCGATGAATTCTGCATCTTCCAATTTCCCACTGAAAGAGCGAAGCCGCCCAAAGGTAGCTTCGGATTCAAAGACTCGACAGAGAGAAAGACACTGAGCCATATGCAAGTCAACTTTGACATTTGCGTGCCAACTTTGGTTTTGCTCCTTTCAGGCTCTTACCGGTTTAGGCATCTTTGCTTCCTCTCCTCCTTACACCCGACAGCTGAGAGGACAAATCCGTCAGAGGACGGCAACAACACCTGTGTCACCGGACCTGCAAGAGAAAGAGACAATTTAATACACTGGGCCTTTCAAAAATCCTGGTACAAGTCCCAAAATAGATATGGGTGAACCAGTGTGATCATCTGCATTTTAGAATTATTTCACAAGTAACAAATAAATCACAATCCAAGGACACATCAATCTTTCACACAAGCAGAGAGGAAAATATTTCATTTGGCAGACATTAACACAATCATCAACTTTGACATCAGGACCAAAGACTCAACCCTTAAATTCAGCGGTGATCAAAACGACGAATCAAGCAGGAAGTAACAGAATGGGGATCTCAGAGGACGGGAAAGAGGAATTGTCACAGAAATGAACGGGAGTAGAACCGCTCCAAAAAAAAATAAAACTGTAAGAGGAAGAAAAAAAACCTGAAAACAATCCCATTCCTGAATCTGTTAACAACTAAAAGACACAAAACCCAAAGACAGCCGGGGGGGCAGATCGAAGTGGCTTCACATCCAAGTCCAACATGCGTTTCTACTTTGCTTGAGTGGACATACGGTAACTATTGCAAGGGGTGTATGGGGGAAACTACCATAATCCTAAATTACTGTGGAAGAGAGAAGTGCAAGACAGTCGTGGCATTATGTGACGCTGACTCATGGGAGCTGGTAAAAATGTCACCGCCAGTTAGGCATGATCAAAACGGAAGCATCCGTCTTGGCGACAAGTCTTGGCAGGTTTTTATCTTGTTGCCCCCTCTCTCATTTTGTCCCCGAAACCTTCGTCTTGTCAAAACACACACAATGAACATTCAGTCTTCTTCTCGGAGACTTCCCCGTTCTTTCCGGCCACACCTATCACTCATCCAATCAGCTGCCGACGTGCTCGGGACTCATGCCGCGTTCATGTCAGGCCTCGGGAGACAACAGAATGACATTTCTTTGCTACAACTAGAATCTTAAATCAACCATAAACAAAGTGGATGCGGATGTTATTTGCTATTCGTAAGTAGGGTCGATTGTATTAAATCTTGATTTCTACTACCTCGGACTTCTGACATCAGTGGATTCCCCGCCATGTTCGCCACCTGCGTTGACACTTCAGTAGTTTGTGACACAAACTGGAAGCTATCAGAGCCTACAAAAAACTCCCATGTGCCCCATTTGTAATTACCACTAGCACACAGAGCAGATTTTTCCCCAATTGGCAGCTCATATTTCAGGTAAATCCAATATGACGTGTCGTGAACGCGGCATAATGCCTCTCCGCCAGCATACACGTCACAGCGCTGTGGCGCGCTTCAGCCGAAACAGAAGGCTGAAATGACAGTTTGGTAATGACCTGTCCTGCGTTGAGCTGTAACAGGACCCTGAAACGATCCGGGGGGGAAACTGAGAGTTACTGTTATGTGGACATCAATCAGATCCGGATCGCCTGCACTCTCTCATAGACATCATCACAATGACACAGTTTTATCTTTTGTTACTGAGCCTCACCAAGTATCACACCACCAAACAACACTGAAACCTGTAGGTAGGAAATTAGGCTACAAAACTTCCTTGTGGTACTCCACTGATCCCCGATGGGAAGATCTCTTTTTACTTGCCCCCTCTATGGAGAGAGATCAGTGGTCAGCACCCCTATCTGGTACTGATCCGAGGTCTTGCTCGAGGGCACTTCGGCAGAGCGGCTGCTTGTCAGGACGGGGGTTTGAACCTGGGTGCTGCACTCCAGCTAAAGGACAGCCTCCCTAGTCACTGTACCACCCTGTGCCCCTTCTCTTGTCACTAACAGTTGTATAAATTGGACATTGTGAGACATTTTCGTAGATAAATGCTGCTTAGACAGAATGCTTTAGATACAGTGTTAAGGCACTTGGCATTACCCAAGCAGCATTGCAGTAGTGTGCAACTCTGATCCTCATGTCTTGTCCTACTACTCCCTATAGCCTAGACCCACCTGTACTGTATCTCAAAACCAAGATCAAACCCTAAACACACAACACTGAACAGGATTTTAAGTAATGCAATGGGTCACATAAGAGCGATGACGCGCTATGCCATCAGGACCCAAGACAAAAGCATCAACAACAAACTAGTCCATGCTGGTAAGTGAAGGGGTAACAACAATGATTACTATTACAAAACGGTCCACACCATAATAACACCTTCAACAGCATCCCACGTGATGCAAACTGCAATAAAGTGCAAGCAGGACCTCTAATGAAGGCCGCTGAACATTTGGGCTGCGGTGCTCAGGGGTGAAGACATGCCCACTTGTAGCTAGGAAGCAATTAGCCTGTTTGCCCGCCGAGAAGAGGCTTCCGTTATGTTTTTAATGTAACCACCGTTTGATATGCGCCCAGCTGCGACCCAGACTAATCGACTAATCGTCAAGCCGAAAGACGTTAAAAAAAATGTTTATTCTGTCAAAATGGCTTTTTTTTAGGGAGTTTCAAGCGGTTACCACGAGCAGACTGCCGCTAGCCGGGTATATGCTCCTTCATTGATTCAAAAAAAATTATCTCCACAAGTCAGAAAAGGTGGCCCCGTTGGAAGGCTGACATTTTCTAGTGGGTGTAGTCTGCATAACGGAACAAGCCGAGTCGAGACTTGCCTTCTTGGACTTGAATGTGAAGTTTTGAAACCCAGAGGGAAAATGTGGCCAATGTTAAATTAGCCTACTCGCACCAAATAGCAAATCGTTATGGGAAATTATGACTCGAGCCTGCGCGAGGGAGTCTAAGATGCGATTAAACCGACAGCTTTAGTGGCAGAAGAGCCTACACATCTGATTTGTATGGTTTTGTAGGTATTAAAAATGAATTGCCCGAACACGAGGATATCCGCTATTGCATCAAACTTGAAGAGAAGCTCATCTTTTTTTGGGAGAGGCAACTCACCGGGGGGAGAAGTGTCTCTTTAAATAGCTGACAGAAGCCTGGTATCTTTGAAAAATTACAAAATATCCACGTTGGAAACTCTCTTCTATTTCCTCGTCCTTGTCTCTTCGGGCTTTTGGGCGAAACAAATTCCCACAGACATGGAAAAAACCGTTGAAGTCAGAGCCTCTGTAAAGACGATTTGTGTGGAGCGCAGTGTCGAGCAAGCCGGAATAATACAATACGACTTCCGGTGTGGACTTTCAAAATAAAAGCATTGTCGTTGAACGCGGCGCAAGCAGATGTAATGCAATGTATATTTAGGCCTGCCAAAAAAACACAACTCAAAGACCAAATAAATGCTTTAGAGCTATCATTTCATATTATATCTGATTAACGATTCCATTGAGTTATTGGTGTGTTTTTGCTAAGTACACCCACAGGGGCTCATACACGTTTTTTCCTCAAATGTGATACTTTTCCCCTCTCTTTTATTTTCAAAGCAAACTCGCCCCATTTCCGGTCTGGTCCTGGCTCTCTCTGGCTAGCTTGACGCAGCTATCTGTGGAGACGTACAATATGGCTGTCGGTGGGTGAAGAGTGGAAGCCAGGCGTGGTTCATTTCAAAAGTAGGGGTGCGCGCTCCGCTCAGTGGTTGAGTTGAGATGAGACCCCCCCCCCCCGATCCTGCCACACACACACACACACACACGAATTTCTTGGTGAAAGTAGCCTTCTTCACAGCACTTTTTCCTCCTATCACTATAACAGTATATTATAGATGGTTTATAGTTTTTCTGTAATACATTTGTAAAGCATCTATCTTTATTCATGGATAGGTCTTTTTCCTGAGGGAGTTTTGGAAAAAGATTTGCGTAATATTGCGCAACGTTTTGTGTGAATATTTTGAGTAATAATCTGAGAGCTCTTTGATTTCTCCACTGTGCCTCTGATCTGTGATCATGATGGTCCTGTTTCACCCCCATGCCTTCATCATATCATTCCCCCAACAAGCCTTTCAGTTAACTCTCTATTTAAACAAACAGGATCTTTCAGGATAGTTTGCCCCACAAACTCCTATTACATTTTAATAGATTTGTTTGCATATACTTAACTGAAAAATTCAAACACACACACACTTAGGGAGTATTATACATCAGAAACCACAAGGTAGTGTCAAACTTTAAAAAAAGAGGCGTTTCCCCTTCCTCCAACATCTACCTATAGGCTTATGTGTATTTGTCATTACATTGAATGTACAAAATATTAAGGCCACTTCTCTTTTCGTGAAGTACAATGGTGAGGTGAATTCAGCCATTATCCCTTACTGGTTTCCCTTATTAAATCTCTACCAACCACAAAGGAGGAGATAAAGAGCAGAAGGGTTTTTAAGCTTTGAGACAACTGAGATGTGGATTGTGCAAAAGGGGGCTGGAACTTGATATCAGTATTTTGTACCTTCAGTGTAGATCTGTGTACTTTCCCAAATTTCCCCAAGGGGATCAATAAAGTGCAAGATCGAGACTGAGTTTCTACAGCTGTTCAACAGGACAGTCAGTCTGATCCCATCATGGTTCCCTTTGTCATACTCCTTTGTACAGCAGGTCCTCTAGTGGCCGAACTCCGTCTTCACCTGACAGTAGATTCCTCTGGAGTCTGCTCTGCAAAGCTATTTCCCAAATATTAAACTTTTCACAGTCTGAAGATTTCATTTCAAATCTCCAAACTCAAAATACAAAACCAACAATAACTGCTCTTATAATAATAATCAATCTCAGAAAATTGCTCTCATAATAATCACTGAACTGAACACAGTAAGACTCCAGACACACACAGTTTTGCAGTTTCTTTCCAAGTTTTATTCACCACATAGTTCGTCACCCAGTGTTTCTGAAATGTAGAGATCCAGTCTGAATCCAAGCTGTTAAACATGTTTTTACTGTGTGGATGTGGGGAGCTGAGATGTGACGTTTGATGATCCCGTTGTTTCTTTTTTTCCTGAATCGTTATAAGGATTGTTTAGGAGATGCACATCTAATTTCAGCTTAAACGGACGACAAAATGCTGTCTCGTCTCCTCTCAGATCGTCTCTGACTCCTAATCCTCACATCCCATCATCGCTGAGGTGATTTTCAGAGGTACAGGAACTATTCTGCTGGCAGCCATGATGAGAGGGCTCTCGTACTCATAGTAGGTAGAGCCCTGGAACACTCTAACGCCGGCTGGGCCACACAGACCGCCAGTGATGTTGGACACGGGCAGAGGAATCCCCTGGCCCACGGTCCTGGGAGTCTTAGAGAGGTCGATGTCAATCATGTGGTTTCCTGGCGAGAGAAACAGGCATCAGGATTAACCAATAACGTTGTGGCCGAACATGGAAAACAGGCATGTAGGTGATAGTTTTTTTTGTTATTCGCTGGTTGTTCTGTCTTTGCATGCAGAACGTTAAAATGGTTTATCATAATCAGAGGTAAGTACATTTAGTTTTCAGGTACTGGCATGCGAGTATTCACATTTTTTGAGACTTTATACTTTTACTCCACATTTCAGAGGGACATATTGTACTTTTTACTCCACTCTGACAGCTGTAGTTACTTTTACTTTAAGTATTTTTTCCCCCATTATGGTAGTGCTTCTTTTACTTTCCACCACTGACCATAGATCACGCGGTTATTGTTGAGTCAAAAAGTGCATTTTGCTCAAACTTGCCATATGTCAGCAGCACTAAAACAAGTTCAAACCCAAATGTCCACTGAAGAAGTGCGAGCTGAAGCTGGTGTTGACCGCGGGGCTGTGCGATGAGTTTACCTTGGATCACGTGAACAACTTCGGAACCGGAACAGGCAAAAGCAGCGTCCACGGATCCCTCGAGGCCGAGCTCCTCCTTCAGGCTTTTAGGGTAACCCTCGATGAGAGTGTAGTGGACAGCTGACTTGTAGATGTAAACTTGATCGCCCTGGCAGTGGAGGAAGAAGTGGGGATTTAGCTTTAACTTCACATCTCAAGGCACTGCAACGCAACACAAGCGGAGAAAGCAGGGTGACCGGCTAGTTCAACCTTTATCATGTAGAGCTTGTCGGTGTGGGAGAAGACGGCGTCCACCCCGTTGGTCACCTCCTTCCACGCCCTGGTGATTGGGAAGGCATGCAGGCCGTCGCGATGGCTGTCCAGACGCAGGTAGACGGGACCTGCGCACATAAAGGAGAACAAGTGTCCTCTTTATGAAAGCCGTACAGCAAACTGGCTCATTTGCAAAAGAAATCACTGTATCCACAGAATCAGCGTGTAGTGTGTGTGTGTGTGTGTGTGTGTGTGTGTGTGTGCGGAGCCACAGATAGGACTCTTACCTATGAAGACATATGTTTTGCCTGTATCATCACTGGTGATGGCATCCACGTGGATGTCACTGCATTTATGGCCGTTTTTCGAACCTCCATGGCCTACAATCAAATACAGAAGATGACACATCTGTTTGAATGAAACAGTAGAGGAAGTAGTAGAGGAACGGGTTTGTTAAAGAGCAATAGTGGCAATATACTTTGTCTCGCAAGGGGCTGAGCTCTTCATTTCCACACTGAAACTCACCAAAGCCGGCGCACTTCATGAAGTAGTTCCTGGCATCTTTCGGGTAGTTGCCTACTGCCAGCTCTCCGGACACCGGGTGGAACCTGGTGAAGTTGTGTCCATGGAAACAGTAGTAGTGCTCCAGCCAGCGGAAGACGGAGGTGCAGTTGGGCAGGTGGGCCCACGTCTTCGTCTTCACTGTCTTTGTGGTGATGTCATAAGTGTGTACATCGTGGCCTGTGAAGGGGAAGTGATTATTGTAGTAGAAACATCCTTCGTTGGGACAGGAAGCAGCAGGGTTTATGGGAAATGAAGTCTTAATTTTGAGAAACGGTAACACTGATACCACTGGCAGGCCCGTAGCCAGGAGGGAGGAGGTCGGAGGGTTCGAACGACCCCCCCAAAGGTTCACAATTTAAACAGGCCCCCCCAGGTTTTCACGATTACGCGATCGCGGATCTTTCCTTGGGAAACTGAACGCACCGCGTAAGATGGAGAGCACCGTGTAGACGGCCCGGGGTTACACGGTGGATTTGGTCTGGTCCTGACTGCAGAACACACTAGATACGACACAACTACAACACAACACATGCCTAACACCAGGGTTACAGTGGGCCGGGACATCCGGAACGGCGCTCCGCCACCTTCGACTATTAAGTAAATAAATCTGATTGGCAGTTTCATACAGAATAATGTCGCGCGAGTTCACAGGGCAGCCAACTGTCACGCAGTGAAAAACAAATTCATAACCAGTGTTGGGCAGCGTTACAGTAATATTACTTTCCCCAGTAACTAGTAGTGTAACGAATTACTAATAAAATTTCAGTAATAATATTACAGTTACCCTCCCAAAAAATAACTGTTACGTTACTTTTGCTGAGTAATTTTCGTCATCGTCGCAAAACAACCTGCCGCAAAACGACGTGCACGCACGTGACCAAGCAGCAGCTAGCTTGGAAGATGGAAACGCTAAACTGACATTCAGCTGCTGGAAATATTCCCGTTACTTTGATTTAGTCGGGAGGAAAGATGACAAGAACATCACTGTCAAATGTAAATTGTGTGCAGGTACTAAGACTCTTTCCACTGCGTAAAACACGACCTCAAACCTCCTGAAACATCTAACGTTACTACGACAGCACAACGTGAAGCTCGTGGAAATACACCCCACCGAAGATGAGCCCTGTGCGGCCGGAGGACGGCTGCAGCCCGGCAGGCTAAACAACCAACACTGGATTTTAACTTTTAACCGTGGACAGCAGCAGGCTACAGGCTAAACAACCAACACTGGGTTTTAACTGGACAGCAGCAGGCTACAGGCGGAACAGAACTAGTGCAGCTTGTGGCTGGATCTGTGGTGGATGAAATGTTGCCCATCTCCACCACTGACTCCGTCTTTCAGACAGATCCTCGGGAGAACACCGGTCACAGGCAACAGGAGACCTCCAGGTAAAACATCGCGCACATGCAAAGTCTGAATTTTGAAGAGAAAGGACGCAATTACCAACTTTGTGGGGTGTAACGGAAAAGTAATAGCTATAACGAGTAGTGTAACGAATTACTGTTGGCAGGGAGTAATAAGTAGAGTAATAATATTACTTTTAAAAAGAGTAATGAGTAATAAATTACATTTTTTGAGTAAGAAGCCCAACACTGTTCATAACTGATAACGTCGCAGCGCAAAAAGAGGACACTGACAGCGCGCGGACAGACAAGATTTCTATGTAGATTAATAATTTGAGCTGCAAAGCAGCAAGCAGTAACTGTAGTTCCTGTTTCACGATGCCATGCACATAGCAGCGTGAGCTGTGATTGGTCTACTGTTGTGGGAACAGACAGACATACAGACAAATCCTGTTCTAGACGGCTCGGCCTCCGGCCACGCCATAAAAAATCTGAACGCTGCAAAAAGGTCCACTTTTTGGAAAAAAAAAGACTCACCCCTTCCACCAGGCTGGCTACGGGCCTGACTGGTGTGAGACAGAGGCTACCAATCATCTCCACCATGGTCTCATTTGTTAAAGTAGTATAACAAGGTATCACAATTAATTTTACAATGATATATTGACGTTTGAAAACGCGACACATAGCACCCTTAAGTATGAATAGCCGACTGCATGTCCTACCCTTTGCTTAAATAATTTTTCAGTAGCGGACAATGATGTAAACAATTCTATCAGTGCTGTGTGTTTTCATATTTAGGACAGATCTGGGTCAAATAATGGTAGAAAAATTATTCTTACGGTAGCAAATAATTTGTTTTGATCTCCTTTAACTACCAGATGGATGGGCGTTGGCTGCGTCAGGACAGTTCAGATCACATCAGATACGTTTTTGTAACTGGCTGAACTTTCTGGCACTCATCGTATTTCCCTACGTGTCAACCTCCACCCACCTGGCCCGTATAGAATAAACTACAAAAGTATATTTGACCCATTTAAGAGCTGCTTTTGTTGGACTTGGGAACATGCTGACAAAATTCACTCCGGCTGCAGCTTATTTCCTCCACTAGGGGGCAGCATTGCCTTTATTCAAGTGGGATGATCCACCTTATTTCAGGATGTTGGCACCAGTTGAGGGGGAAATCCTCGAAAGAAATGAAACTTCACTGGAGTAAAGTGAATTTATCTCATGGCAATATCAAAAATGCTCACTTGTTTTAAGCCAAACAAGATTTTAGAGGTTAGTACTCGTCTCCATGACGTGTTAAGATGGATATTTTTGCAGTGTAAGACCAGCATACCTTGGAAGAACAGAACAGAGTTGGCGCCACACTCTCCTTTGGGACACTCCACAGCAGCGTCCAGGTGACTGGGGACTCCTGGGAAGTCGTCCTGGATTTGTTTTGGATACCCCTCTTCCAGAGTGTGGTTGTAGTAGCTGAACACTTTGTCATCCTGGAGATTAGGAAACAACAGAGACCATCATTCAGATGAATGAGTCCCAATTGCTTTGGCACCAGGACCCAAATTTGACCATGACTTTGTATTATCTCATATATTCCATGTTTCTCTCGGTCTGAATTTGAAGTACAGCCGTTATAATACAAAAGAAAGGACTAGTAGACAGTACCAGGAGGAAATAGATGTGATCGTGGTCGTGGAGGTCTTCCTCGTTGTGCATGCGGAAGGCAGCGTCAACGTGGCCGAGGTGATGGAAGTCATCCAGCTCATGGAAGGTCTCATTGGAGAGTTCGACTGGACCATGGAAGCCCTTCCACAGATGGTCACCTTAAGGGCGAACATCAGAGCACGTAGGGGAGTTTCATTACGTAGCACTACTTTTTTTGGGGGGGGGGAAATACCTAAAATAAAACTTGAACGAGTCCCATGGGGAAATTGGGTATATAGGAATATGGTACCTGAAGTTCTTTGCTCTATATTTTTCCATCTTTTGTAGTTACATATTTTCCATTTCTAAACAACGGAATCAGTAAACGGAGGGCAACAAATAAAAATACGCCTTGTGCTTATGGATGGTGAAGAGACCCCTGCTTCTGCGACATCACGGACCCCTGCACCTTCCTACTGGACCCATAAAGAAAACTACCGAGTGTCTAAGGTGGTGGACTGCTCGCTCTCATCTGAAAAGAGTCTCTTCACGAAATTGTTCCCACACCTTTGAAGAAGTAGACCGTTCCTTTCTCGTTGGGAGCGATGGCATCAAACTCGATGCCGTCACACCGGTCTGGTTCGTCGTGATGGTCGTCATGATGGTCATGATGTTCACCTTTATTCCAGAGGTAGATGTGTAGAAATACAGAGATTAAAAAAATAATGCAACTGAAAAAACACAATATGGAAAATGTAAATAATGATATTAGGGCACATATTAGGGCTGGTGAGCGGAAAAGCCTGCCTCTGTGACTTTAGTAACCTCACACACACACAGACAGACACAAGACGGCTGCTCTTTAATTGATGCTTTGCAATAAAATAAAAAAAACAACCCACCATCATTCACTGCATCTCCGTGTTCATGGTGCCTGTGGAAGTTAAAGAGACGCTTCAATCGACTGCACAATTACCCAGAAATGTTAGTATAGCGCAAACACGTCCAAAAAAACCCTGTCGTGACGAAGTGAGCGAATCAATGATAAACCACTAAGGTAATAACGATGACTGAGCACTTTTTTTATTTGGGCAATTGATTGAACCCGTGAACTTTGTCAATGAGCAAACAGAGTTATGAAACAAACAAACAATGACCAGTGTAGTATCGCCGCTTCTTAAAAACATCCTATTTCACTTGAAAAGGTAACAAAACTTTCAATCCCAGTTCAGGACTTCTTTTGGAGTATATCAGTTATGTTTATATGTAAACACATAGATTGTAGCATAGACATAATCTCTGGATAATAAACTCTTTGAAACTTAAAGATCGTGCCATACATTCATATACAAGTTCATTATGTTTCAGCTTTTACAAACAATACAAACATAAGAATTCTACACAGCTACAGATCTTTTAAAATGTTCCCCTGTCACAGACCAAATGCAGGCCTATTAAGGACTTTAAAGAAAAAATGCCTTCAGCCCAGTCAACTAAATGCATCTATACAGTACATGATGCCACCAGGGAAGGATCTTGGGACCAGAGGTGTCACTTCTATCCTGTAAGACTGAGTCAGGTATGTCGTAATAGTACTAACAGTGACCTTTAAAGAAAGATTTAAATATTCTGAGTGTGACTCCATAGAAAGCCTCCAAGTAAGACTTCATTAATACTCACGTAGGTGCAGCGTTGGCGAGAGCAAGTGCCAAGCACAGACAGAGAGTTCTGAAGAGCGGCTTCATGATTGCGCAGTCCTGACGAAGGCCTCTGCTGTGGAGTTTCGCCGGAGAGAGCGTGCTGAGAAGTGGCCCCGTGCAGGAGCTCAAGCTACGCTTTTGTACTCAAATGTGTGGGTGGATGTGTTTGGAAACCGTGTGGGAGTGTGTGTGTGTGGTTGTGTGTGTGTGTGTTTACTTTGATAGAACGGAGGCACAGGGTTTCGAGTTGTTGCGAAATGAGCCTTTGACATGACCATGCACAATCCAAATATTATTTTTGCAATAACATTTACATAAAAAATAAAAATCAGAGTATATTTTGCAGCATCCTACTATATAAGTGCTTTGAATCACAATATCTATCCTCTAATAAAATTTATGCTTGTAACAAATCTACAAATCAGTGGCAAGAAAAAATCACCAGGAGGAGCTTCACTTTGCATTTGATGTTGATTTCACTGTTTTTGATTAATACACATTAAACCAAGATGGGTCAGTGCTAGTAGAAAAGTAGAAAAGAGTAAAGCCCAAACTGTGATAGGCTCTTCCAGGGACTTTGGACAAACAGGGACACCAGAGAAATGCTAAAGAGAGAAAGAGCAGCCGTAACATAACATAAAGGCTAATGGAAGATTCATAAAGGGATTTTCTTCAAAATAAAGGACAACCACAATAAAGACAAAAACCATACAAGACTAAACTCAAGTCAGAGTTTTTATTCTTTCCCGGTGGAACTGACAGTGAAAAAAATCAATAGCCACGCTTAAGGCAAATAAATTGTTTACTTGATCGACTGATTACTCGGAAAGATTAACTCACCGCTCATTCCTCAAATTTGCCAGGGACGTCAGTAATTCCAATGTTTTGCAATGTGGGCAGGACTCCCAAAATATCACACAGGTACACGGCGTTATGAGTCACCTTGCACTAGATAACAGCTGAGAAAGCTACATATATATTTTATCCTAATTATTTCATTTGTAATTCAAAAACATAACAGCAAAACAAGGTCAAATTATAAGCATGCATTATTCTACCTTATATAGATGTGAAGAAAATAATGCAGTAATCTACATATTGTATATGTCAACACTCACGTCTACTGACCATTATAGCATAAATCCATAAAGCTCCATCACCGTTATGAAATATAATCAGATGTTAAGCAAACGAGGGAAAGTAAGAGGTAGGAACCGTAGAAGGTACATGACACTCAAAAGAAGGATGTTGTCTGCTATTACAACAAATCTAACCCTCTAAATCTCCTCAATAATTCATCTTCAAATCTACCCACAGTTATTTCTATCTTAGTGTGTTATTGACCTATTTTAAACTCCGTCGTCGCCGTCCTCTCCCCGTTCACTTGTAGCGGTAGATCTTGATGCAGTGGTTCATGCTGTCTGACACGACCATGTGGCCGTCAGGAAGCAGCGCTAGACCCCGGGGACTGCTCAGGTTATCGGTCACCAGGGGCCAGCCGACACCCTTGGGGGGGTAGATCAGCACACGGTGGTGCTGCTTGCCCCAGTCTGCCACCAGGACATCCCCGTCGCTGTCGATACAGAGGCCCCAAGGGCAGGACAGGACGGGGCCCAGGCCAGAGCACACCCCCAGGATTCGGATGGTGTTCCATCCAGGCTCCAGGACCCTAATGCACGGGACACGTCCGGTCTCGTTGCCTCGCTCCGATACTGCCATCAGCCCAGTGGCGAGACAGGCTGCTACCAGGTAGGGCCGGTGGAACCCAGTGACCACCGTGCGCTCCAACCTTGCCCCCGTCTTGGGCTCCAGCTTCAGGGCGGTCAGGGTGCCTCGCTTGATGTCGGCCACCAGGAAGTCATCTTGGCAGGTTACGGTCACCCCTCTGGGAGCATCCAGCTCTTCGTTGGTGGAGCCGATCATTGTGCCTCCGAAAGTTTGGAGGAGGCGCCCGTGACGGCTGAACACCAACAGAGCGCGTTCGGCGGCGCAGGTGAGCGCAATGAGGCCCTTGGAGTTCACCGCCACGTCAAAGTAGTTGCAGATGCGGGCAGACCTTTCCGATCCTGAGGGAGATACCTGCTGTACAACATTCTTCAGGAGGTCGGTCACCTGAATGCGAGCGTTTCCACAGTCCACCACAAAGAGCTGCCCTTTGGCGGTTGCGTGGACGCCACTAGGCAGGTTGAAGTCGGTGCGGCCTGATCCCTGTTTTCCGAACTGTTTGACCAGATAAGCTGAATCTAGCGCAGTTGAACCACCTTCTTCATCCAGTTCCCTCAACGCTGGCACAACATTCTCTTTCTTGCCCTTGACGTATTGCTGCTGTTCCTTGGTTTGATGTAATTTGTCTCCCTCAATGGCAGACAGGGACAGAGATCTGCTCACACGGTTAGAGCCTAAATTCCGTTTAACCGGACTCTGGGGTCTTGGTTCTCGTTCATCAGAGCTCGCGGTGTTTCTGGCAGGTTCCGCGCCCTTTCCGTGGCCTTGTTCGAGGGTCGAAGGTTCAGAGGCTAGTCGCATCCTGTTGGCTCTCCTGATTCCTTGACGCTCACCTTTGCTCCCTTTAATCAAAGGATGTAGCTTGCCAGAGAGGTCAGCGGTGGACATGGAGCGGCGGTGCTCTTCCTTGAGGGAGCCATGGCGTGGAGTGTTCACAGTGTAGGTGTAACAGGAATCCTCGCTGTCCACCGGGGACGGGGGGCTCCCACTGTCCATGGATGATTCGTTTGAGTTCTTGTTCCTGGACAATGCTTGTTGAGAATGAGGGCAATGTCTATAGGACAGATCCAGAAGACTGTGGCTGGAGAGCGACCCCCTGGGCTTCGCCTTTGGAGATGTTGCCACATCAAGGTCTTTTTCGGAAGTTTCTTCGGGAGGGCAGGAGGGTTCTTCCCTGGAGACCAGGACGAGAGCTCTCTGCTTTCTTTGACCCTTGAGGATGGAGCGCCTCTTGGTTCCCATTTGTCTGCCGTCAGATTCATCCCCCTCAGACTCTCCCTGGCTGGAGACCGGTGGGATAGCCAGGAACAGGTCTTGCCCCTGTGTGTCTGAACACAGAGACTCCAGCTCTTCATCTTGGGATGACTCCGATACACCGCGACACCGTGGACTGGGGGACTTTGAGGTGGGTGATTTGAGCTCACCCTCATTCTCCCCTGAGCTTGACAGGCGTAGTTTCCTGACAACACGCATGCTCCCACTGTTTGTCTTGTTGCTCTCCTCTGGACTGTGCCTTTGCCCAGCTCCGTTTGATGATGGTTCCTTTCGAATTTCAACAGGGGGAGTGTTTTTTATCTCCCCTGAGTGCAAGGCACACTTCTGTCCTTGAACACCACAGACGCCGATGGGATAGGTCATGCCTTGATCACGAACATCAACGTCCCCTAAGCTCAAGGTCTTAGACAGGGGGCTTGGCAGGAAGCGGACCCTTTTCAACGACAGGGAGATTTCCCAAGGTTGGGTGACCTCTGCCACCCCTCTTTGGAGCTGATTTTTGTTGGATCCACCTGCATTACTGCCCCATCTTTGAATCTGCTCCTTCAGTTGGCCCATTTTTCGGAGTTGTCGGTCAACCAGCGACTGCACAACCCGCACCGCAGCACCGTTCTCCCTCTTCACCTGGTCAAGGCACCGCTGGGCCTCTCTGTGGTCCTGCTCAACTTTCTCAAGAAGGCGACGCTCTTCTCTCTGAGCTTCAATCACCGCGTTGTCCAACTCGCGGTTCACCTCCTCCACTTCCGTCTGCTGTCGTTCCTTGAGCGTCTGCAGTTCACGTTCTCCTTGCTCCAGGTTGGAAAGGGCCTGGGTCACCCAGTGAGGCGGCGAGGTAAGGGATACGGGTGTAAAGATGGAGTCTCGTGGGGAGAAGGATGAGGGAGGCGGGGAGGTCACATCTCTCCGTGTTGGCGTGCTGTGTGTCAACAGGCCCGTGAGCCCAGGGAGGGCTCTTCTCTCTGAATGAGACCGCATTAACATCGTGGATGGTAGATATCAACAGTCCTCTTGTCAGCTGAATGGGGTTTGACGTTTCACCTCTTTTTGAGTATGCTCCTGTAAAGAGAGTGAGAAATAAAAACTGGTGTAAAAATGACCTAAAAATAGAAAAAACCCTGTTACCATGCCATCAAAAACACTCCAGTGAAGGAATATATATCTAAAAATGCACATGGAGCAAACCCAATATGGTCATATGCTTTGTGAGAGCTCTCTAGGAGAAACTCAAGAGTTTCATTCCACACGAATGATGAATTTCATTCATTCTTCTCACCAAAATGGCCTCTAATGTTTTGTAAACGACCTCGTCGGTGCTCCAGGAGAGCTGTTTGACCTACCTGTTGACTCGAGGTGTATCACATCAACCCAGGGAGGGCTTAGATTTCCTGCACGTATGCACATTCCTGTTGTCTTTTTAAAATCGGGACACAGGTTCCCCCTCGGTGCAATTGTATCCATTCCACACACAATTTCACACCGTATTCGGTTTCTCACGAGAGTCTTAATGTGCTCTCGGATAACCACTATCCTTCTCCCCTAAGGTCACCATTGTGTACGGACTTCATCGCCGTTGGCAACCGTACAATACTACTCTCACTGCAACAATAAAATGTCCTAAATTAGATCAAAACAACAAGGACAGTTTTCTCTGTCAAACTGCTTACATGCCTCAATCAATTTTTAATTACCACTCAGCACTTCTGTAATATTAGTGTACGTTCCTCATCTGTCAAAATTGAGTGATTATTTATGACTATCAATGTATGATCAATGCAGTTCACTCAAAGTAGAAGCAAAGGGGCTTTTGAGTCTTTGTTCCCGGTCACACTGGGACTTCTCTTAGTGTCACTCATCATGGGAACTCAACAGTCTCGAATAGTGGCTTCCCAGTGCAACACAGACCCCCTATTGTCACTTCTGGTGGATACAGGGACCGCTTATCTGCTCAAGGCATTGAAACCGAGCTGCGTCTTTCACCACCAACACGAGGCACTTATCGGGGGACAGGAGACGTGCCGGGAGAAGGGGTCAGCGTCGCCTCGCTTTAAGGCTGTGCTTTGTTTTTCACCGAGTCTGTATGACCGTGCGTAAAATGAATCGTCTCCTCAGCTGGCAGGGCGACCGTGAGCGGCCGGGATGTATAGGTTAACAGCGTAGACCTAGTTAGAGAGAGAGAGTCTTTTACCCCCCCCTGGAGCAAAACAACGAGGCTTTTGCTAGGATGAAAGGGCGAGGTGTCGGTTTACCGCCGCATGTTCACAATAAGGTCCCGCTGGAAACATATGACCTCAGAGCGTGAATGGACACAAACTGTTTCTCATGTTTAAGGAGGGATGGAAATGATGTTATCTATTGTTGACTCTTGTTGTGTTTGATCTGGGACGGTCGAGCCTTTGGTTAAAAAAAGGAACTTTTAAAAGAAATTTCGAGCAGGAGGCCAACGCGAGAACACATTCTCTGGGAAAAGAAACTCGAATCACAATTTCAAAGCTGCGGTTCGTGCGCAGACGAGCGAACAGGTGCGTACGGAGAGAGCCGTCAATCTGTTTGCTGGAATGTGGGGGAAATGTAGGTTATGTGTCGGTAACAAATCCCGGCCGCTCTCCTGGAGTGAGGCCACCGCTTCGTCTCACGTTACCCCCCACTTTAATGTTGAATGAGGAGGCACTAGTTGCTAAGTTACCGGATGGGCCCTCGCCGAGGTGCCGAGACTATAGAATAAATGATGCCATTCATAATTGAGAGGATTATGCGGGATGTTCGGGAGCATTCCAGCGTGTCTGGCCTAAACAACGAGCCCATTCATCACAGGCTACCTAGCAGGTAAAAGATCTCTTTGAAATGTTCAAAAGTATTTCAATCAATAATAAAAAAAACAATCTGTCAACAGCAAATTAAGCCCAGGAACAATTACTGCATTTCTGAAGTTTCCGTAAGAGTACAAACACGTCACAGATGTTTTCATATCATATTTTAAGCAGCAATATTTCAGAACATAGTTTGAGAACACACCCGTTCAAGTAAAATATGTTGTGGTATTCGCTTTTAAAACAAAAATATGTTTTTACCTGTATTCAAGGTGCGTGCTGCTTCCTCCACCGCTGCTCTCTGCGCTCTGTCCCACAGCCTCCGGTTCTCCCCCCCCCCTGCAGCTCTCTCTTTCCTCCCTCATCTCATCCTACCCTCTCCCCCTTCTCTTTTTCTCTTTC
>OMOV01050049.1:1319-11356 GCA_900312565.1 Beryx splendens | reverse complement strand
CACGACGCTCTTCCGATCTTGAACTATTTGCCATGCTGAACACAGGATTTGGTTAGAAGTGGAATACAAGCTAACTAGCTCTCTGTTTCCAGGATACAAAAAAGTTCTTCAAAAGATCTGATCTTGCACGCAAGGAGGAAGAGGAGTATTACAAAAGATGTGGATATAAGGTAAATTTTGTTGTCATCAAGATCTTCCTCTCTCTCTCTCTCTCTCTCGTTATTTCCCATCTGCTTAAATCCCTGTCTTTCTCTACTTAAGTTTTAATTCACAGCAGCCAGTCATCCACGCCTACCCAGCACTCTACCGTAATTTAGCTTGGTGTTGTTATGAAGATAGAAAAAAGTTCAGGCGTTGCTCAGGTGTAAATCAGTATTTGTGTCTGTGTTTACTGTGCTGTTTCTCCCCAACCTGCAACTGCCGCCTGCATCTGTAGGTTCAGAGAGAGACTCCCGAGAGCCAGGTATGGGATTGCACAGTGAAGGTTGCTGACAGGATGCATGATGGAAGGATAAAATATGTGTTCCAAAAACCTCCCCTTCCTTGGCACCTTCTCTCAAAGTTCACCAGTCTGTGGAGACTGGTGATGATTAAGGCCTAAATAACATGGTGGAGACATCTTTATTTTCCAGTTGAAGTCATGATAGTTTGACTTCTCTTGGTTGCAAATAATTCTTGGCTTTTATTTCAACTGCTTTGATACCAAATAGGTTGTTTTCTCATAGGACAACACAGTTGGTGTCAGACAGTCTAATCAATCACATGGAAGTATTTGAATCAGTTAATACGAATTATAGAGGGCACATGCACAATAAAGGTAGAATGCTGTATGGCCCAGGTCAACCTGGTCTAATACTCCACCATTGTTCACAAATTAAATTTTTATTGAACCACCAAACACTGCAACAGGGGGCGTATATGCCAGGTTGCTGTATCACTTGAGTGTTTGAAACTATTAAGAAACTCAGCAACTATTAACATGTCAGAAAGCAAGGAGACAAGGAAAGGAAGCCACAAAACCAAACTGGGACACAGCTGCAGTGTGGATTTCAGCATGAGATACCGAACTGAAAAAACATAAACTTGGTTACCAAGCTGCGCTTTTTACGTTGCATCTTAAATTGTGACAGCAGCTCGTTTAGTTGTATCAACTTTCAGTTTTCCCTGGTTTTGTGTCACTAGTTTTGCATTGCCTTACAGTTGCTCTTGGGAAAACTGCATTTCTATTTTACTTTCAGTGCAAGGCCTAAGATGTTTATTTGAGCAAGGTCCATTGTGCATTTGGAAGGCTTTTTGTCAGCAGTTTCTGTTCTTCGGTCTTTTAGATTGTGCTGCTCAACCACAATCTAAGAGTGCTGAGATGCATGAGCCTTTGAAAGCATGATCTGGCAGCACATTTGAAGTTTTCTTGTTGCGGTGCTTTATGCTGCGAAAAGACTGAACACTTTTTGCCCGTGGTTAGGCTGTAGGTGGTGCAGCCAGCATCCGAATGCCACAGTATGAAAATTATGAGATGAATGGTGACATGCAATATGTTTGCTTCTGTTGGTAAGTTCTTTGGCTTGGTTTTTATGGAGGAGCTTGACTTGACTTGTTTTTATGGAGGAGCTGCAGGTGAGTCAGGGACTTGAATGTATACAATTCAGTAATCTAAGAGTGACACACATCCTCTTCAATTCTTACGCTTGATATTTCACACACCCCAGTTCCATTCATTTTTATTTGAATTGGTCCAGGAAGGAGATATGTTTTGATATGATCAGATTCTGGCTTTCCACATGTTGTATTATCAGGGTTAAGTTCTAACCTATACATATTTCCATTTCCTTCATGTTGTCCTGAAGGCTGATAAGAAAGAGGAAGATGAGCCATCCAGCTCAACCAATCCAGTGTTGGAGCTGGAACTAACAGAAGAGAAGCTGCCAATGACACTGTCACGACAGGAGGTGAGTCAACGTATAATATTAACACTTCCCTCTCAATAACCTTTCCTTCCAAGTTGCATGAAGTCAAACGTGTCTTTTGCATCGCTGTGGTTGCTTAGGTAATCCGGCGGCTTAGGGAACGAGGGGAACCGGTCCGGCTGTTTGGAGAGTCCGACTACGATGCCTTCCAGAGACTCAGGAAGATTGAGATTCTGGCCCCAGAAGTAAACAAGGTAGGACTGCGTCTCTCTTGGGAGTTGGACTCATGACCCTTTCAGACAATTGACCCGGGGACATGCTGATCCAGATCCATCCTGTGTAGGAAGCAGTTCACCGAACCTTGTACACAGGAAACTCGGATGTCACTACCATTCACACCCGTGACAGACCTGCATACACAAGTGTAATTCCTTAAACGCCAATCCTCTATGGGCTGTCACCTTGTAGCGTCTTCAAAAGCAGAAGTGTTTACATATTGTGTTCAACATGGCGGATAACATGAAGCTTTGGTCAAGTTCTGTGAACTTTTCAGGTCTGTTTCATTTACTCAATCACCAAACAAAAGCGTCACACAAGTATTTACATAACACCATACAACCTTATTCAAGTGCTCCTGGGATGAAGAAAGGTGGAATTTATGTGGATATTTTTATCTTCTGTTATTGCTCTTATATCTCACACTGTTTCACACCGTGGATCCGTGTTCCAACCCTGTCTCTCGACCCTTGAACAGAGTCACTTTGTGGGGTCGACACTGACTTCCACCGACTATATTAGTCCAGTGTGTAAGGGGCTTAAGTTTCATAACGTATTTTAATCTGAATCCTTACCTAGTATCGGCAATGATTTCATTGTCTCTGTTTTTAGGCACACTGTGTTCATTTGACGATGTTTAAGAGATGGTTATGGTGATCTTCGCTGCTCACCTCTGTTCCCAGGGCTTGAGGAATGACCTGAAGGCAGCCATGGACAAGATTGACCAGCAGTACCTGAATGAGATTGTTGGGGGAACAGAGCCTGGAGAAGTGGACACACAGCACGACCTGAAAGTGCACGAGGAGAACACAACGATAGAAGAACTGGAGGTACGGTGCACAGGGTCGGGGAGGAGGGATGGGACTCGCCTGTTAAAGAGTTATTATTCAGTTAGCTCACGTTTTGATTTGAATAAGTGAGCGGCTGAGTGAGCATTGTGCAGTTTCCCATTTGTTAATAATTACCTATTAAAGAGCTGTTCAAAATTTACCGGGGGAGAGGTACGGTCAAAAATGGGAGAGAGTTCTTAATCTTTTTCTTTTTTTCCCGCTGAGGGAGAGGCCGGTCTGTGTTTTAATTGGGCCCGGGGAGGGCTGTGCATCTTTTTCTCCTGGTTTTCAGTATATTGGCAGTTGTGGGTTGTATTTGTTTGGGCTTGTTTTCAAAATGTCCTTGCTTTTTTTTTCTTCAAATTTGTTTGTGCTTGGCTGCCTGATAAGAAACAAAACTGTGCGACGGTCTCAGATGAAATACAAGCTGTCAATCATCCCCACCTGCTGCCGAATTCTGCTACCTGGGCAATTTGTAGCACCCGCACATAGCAGCCTCTCACTACCTGCTGTCATTCTCTCTCTGTCTCTCTGTCTCTCCGTCTCCTTGTCTCTCTACCAAGTGGTGTGTTTTTAACAGCAAGAAGTGATGAGTTTAGACCACACTTGAGCAGAGAGGGTTTATCATGGCTTCACAAGAGCACTGACTATAAAGAATGGCATAAATACCTAAATAAATAAGTGAATTAAATTACTGCATAAATTACTCTCTGTAATTACTCTGTATATTGTAATGCAGTAGGTAATTCATATTTTGTCACATCACCCTGTTCAAGTGTGTGTCTAAAAGAGCGAAAACATGGTTGCCTGTTTTGGGCTTTCTGTCAAGAGCCAAGCTACTTGTTTTGGGACAGTCTGTTGGTTTTCCTCTCCAGATCTGGCGTCCCTGGTTCATAAATAGCTGGCTTGTGAACAGTGAGCGAGTAGGAACTATACCTTAATGGAGAAAACTTAAGGGGGACAAAATTGTCAGTGCATCAGGAGTCAGGACGCACATCTTTGGCACATTCACCAGCGGGAAATTTTGTCGACAACTTTGCAGACCATTTTTCATTTTGTTGAAATTAGGTATCATTGATAAACAAATGAGTGGTTTCTGCTAGTGTGCAATCGGGAAATGAATGTTCAGTTTCATGAAGATCAGAAGTGTGTATGTGACGTTAGCAGGTGTTGGAAGTTGAAAGCCAACAAGATGGAGCGATGCGGTGTTGGATCCTCTGATCAGACTGTCCTGATCGAGGTAGGCCTTGGCAAGCTCTGTCAATATATAGTGGTGGTAATCCTTATTCAGAAAGGGAGAGGGAGTTTCTGCCTTTTTCAAATACTAGAGGACGCTCTGGTGAAAATATTTTTAATGTTGGGGAGGGTGGGTACGTTTTTGCATGTATTTATTTTTTTCAGGTCTGACCATCTCTCCCCCTGGTACATTTTGAACTGTCTAATTTTGTATCATGAATGATGAATGTTCCTTGGAAGCTTCACAGGAATGGGACGCTGAGCAGTGTAAAATATTTCTAAACTAGCTCAACAATGAAAGTCAAAGTTAATGATGCTTTTTGCAGAGATAGTTAAGGTTCTACTTCATGATGAAATTCTCCCACAGGCTCTAGGCAAAACCCTGGGCACAGGAGATGACAACAGAGACCAGGATGTTATCGACAAAGTTTTGAGGGTAAGACTGGTAATGTCATGCTCTGCCTTTGGCTCTAGAGGGAGCTGTTGGATAATAAATGCTTACAATGTTTTTGTGGCTGCAGCTCATGTTATTTTTCTCTATTCAAGTGCAGCGCCTGTTTGCAGATCGTTTTTGTGACGCTTTATAAATATAACTTTAGAATATATATATGTGGGACATTTATTGTTAATATTCCTTTTCTTGTTATCGTGTTGTAGTTTCTTCTTGGTGTTTGGGCCAAAGATCTGAACAGCAGAGAGGACCACGTGAAGCGCAGCGTCCAGGGCAAGCTGGCCAGCGCCACCCACTCACAGACCGAGTCCTACCTCAAACCTCTCTTCAGGAAGCTGAGGAAGAAGGTAACGATGGGGAGAGGAGGAGACGAGCTACAGGAATGTGACCAGTTTCTGTAGTCATGTTTTGACTTTAGTGCGTGTGTTAGTTGCTTTTGATTTATTATTTGACCATTATCTCTTTCAGAATTTACCAGCTGACATCAAAGAGTCAATCACAGACATCATCAAATTCATGCTGGAGAGAGAATATGTCAAGGTATGATGATATTTGTCAGTGTTTCTGCCCATGTTGCCCTTAACTTTCTTCTTTTGTTTTATTATTACAATTTTGCTGATATCTGGGGTCATAAAATGGACATTGTTTGTGTGTGTTTTTCCAGGCAAATGATGCATATCTGCAGATGGCCATTGGTAATGCTCCCTGGCCTATTGGTGTCACCATGGTGGGCATCCACGCCCGTACAGGGCGAGAAAAGATCTTCTCCAAACACGTGGCCCATGTTCTCAACGATGAAACTCAGAGAAAATACATCCAGGTGAGACCCCGAGACTTCTAACCTGCAGATAGTGTCTAAAGCCGTGTACATATTTGGGACAGGATTAGTATTCAGGACAATGTGTGTAAAGTAATATACAACATCTGTAATGTTAATGGATCATTTGCAGAGAGAGATCTCTGTACTCCCACAGCACTGTCATCATCAGACCTCTTATGATCGTACAAGCCAGCAGCACACATGTACGTGCATTGGCGTCAGCTTTACCGAAAAAGTTGAAAACAAGATGTGTTGATATTCGCTTTTGAGAAATAATGTTACCAGGGGGTCTGAAAAGTTGCTAGAGTCACCATCTTGGCAACAGTGGATGGGAGTGTCTAGTGCATCTACAAGCAATATTAAATATCGCTGACATGACAGATTGGACCGAACTGAAAATACACACATGCTGAATGTTTTACCCCAAATCCTCCTGTAAACTATCCGATCAATAAGTCTTAAGAAAAAATATACAGTAACATGTTGAAGGCCATGTATTGTATATTTCAGTATATGATTTCTTTCCACAGGGACTGAAGAGGCTAATGACCATCTGCCAGAAACACTTCTCGACCGATCCATCGAAGTGTGTGGAGTACAATGCTCTATAACTTCATGTCAAGATGTGTAAATCGTTTGCCACGGTTACACTTGTCCTTTCAATGTGACTTTTGCCCCCAAGGTGGTCAGGCCAATTGTATCGCAATGTAAGGAAAATCCAATTTGGGAATGTTCCCCACCAGCCCAGTTAAAGTGTCCCGGCATGACTGAATGATAAAAGGCAAGTGTGGCAAACAATTCTCAAAACATTTTCCACTATAAGGACTTAAATAAATATGCATTTGGCTAGAGATCCCCACCTGTAGAGTAGCTATTCTGTCAGTACATTATGTCATTATGCTAATTTCTAAGTGTAATAAGATCTTGGAATTTGCTTGTGACTCCCTCAAAGACCCCAAAGGCTCTGCAGACCCTGCTTTGAGATCCAAGGGGGAAACGCACATGTCAAACTTGTAGTAGTCACAAGTCTTCGTACACACATTTAATTTGAGTGAATCCAGTTGGTCATGCTGTAAAAATGAGTAGTTTTGAGGATTAGGATTTAACTTTATTTACTGCTCTTGTTCTGTCCTGTAAAAAGAGGATTTTCCTTTGATATTGGCAAACATTGTACATAACCCTTTGAAAGATTTCTTTTCATGTCTCAATCAAGATGCCATTTGCCAAGCCAGATCAAACGGTGTAAGTTGTATTACACCCAAGACATTTTTATTCCTAACTCTTTGTGGGCATGCTCAAATCAATGCGGGGATTTGATTCTATAATGCATATTTGAGTTTTTCATGACTTTACAACAGCAGCTGAAACCAATTGAAAAATACAGATGACTTGTGTATGTGCACCATCTTACTAATACAATAAAATGCTGTTTTATGATACCAAGTGTCACGCTCGTTTTTATTTTCTATGCAGTGCGAAAAGTGAGATTCCCTCTCCCGAGATTAATTGGTTCTCTTGTTCTGCAGCTGGACTGCACAATGGGCCTATTTTTAGCCACCATCTGTTTTTTTGTTTGTTTGTTTTTTGTCATTCTAAAATGTGTGCAGAAAAACAATTCTTAATAAGGACTCTACAAATTTGCATGCATCAATTTTGATTACCCACAGTGAATACGAATAATGCTGTCTCCATCGGTGGCCAATCGGGAACCACTATGTCGCTTTGTTTTGATAGCAGCAGCCCTCTTGGGGCAGTTGGTGTTTGTCAATGTTGAAACAGTGGTTTGATGCATCATGACCCCAAGTTTTGTCCAAATCTGTCCTGCGGTGTAGCGCCCCCCTTTGGCCATTCAATGCCATTCTGTAAATACCGGAGCAGTGACGCGCATCATCTCCAGAAGTTTTGTCAAAATCTGAACAAAAAGTCGCGTCCGAGATATTGTGCATGTCCTCCGATAGCCAATTAAAGAACCAAAGCCTGCATGGCCACGTGCTATACTGCAATGCAAAGTGACATATGGACAAACCAGATCTGTAACTCTGGTCGCTGATGCAGCTTTCCCAATAGTTTGATAATGGAGACGGCAACATCACACTGTGACCTTATTGCATTGAGTAACCATGGTGACTTGATCTCTTCATTGTAGTTATTAGTGTTCTCGGCTGCCTCAGCCCACGTCACCGCAGTTTGTCTGTCAGTTGTGAACGCACGTCACTACCCGAGTCTCAGCTGGAGAGCAGGCTGACGGCTGGCACTGCAAATACAATTCCTTCGTGAAATAGCTGGCTTTTCCTCTGGAATATGAACTTATCAGCTCCCACTCATAACTGTACAATGTGCAGCCATCGCTCAGAATGCTTGTCGTTACATATTATGCCATTTAGCAGGCAGTTCTGTCCAAAGCAACTTACAATACTACAGTAGGAGTTAGGTGGACATCATTCCTTCCATAGTTACACGGCAGAGGTATATTCATCTGAACAGCATGAAATGCCTGATTAGAAAGTTGCAGTTGTGCCCACATGTTAGCATTCATCCGTCTGCCCTTGAGATAAAGAAAGCTAAATATTTTGGCTTTTGTCCAGTTTAATCCTTCGTCCCTCTGCCAGTTGTGACTCTTACTTAGCCGAGGCCTTGAAATGATGGTCCCCGCTAAAGTATTTGCAGTTCATTTCAAATTAACAATGGACTTCCCTGTGTGTTATCATAACTCTGGGGTTTGTGTTAGCTCTGTTATCTCCCAAGGCCAGAGCTGTGCCCAATTGAAAGGAGAGAGTTCATTCCAGGTGAACAGACCAGAGTTAGAAATAAGCTACCTGCGTTGCAACACTTAAATTTCTAGCTATACCAAAACCACAAGATATACTTCCAGAATTTTTCCAGTGTGCAATATAACTCTTTTGGGTAGAGGAATGGTGCTGTGAAAGGGAATAAAACTATCAACAAGAAAACATGTTGCCTTCAACATGTGTATGATGATAATGTGTCTCTACATTTGACCATGGAAACAGAGTACATGTGAAGTGAAAATATTACTGTTCATGTTGGGTATTATATTGACTCAAGAGAGTGTTAACCAAGAGTTTGTTCAAGAATGTGCATGTCAGCCAATAGAGGATATTAGTAGTTAACCACTGAATGAACTCAGTAAACTACAATTCACAGCACTTGCTCCTACATCAGGTCCAGGCTAAAAAGCATAAAGCGTTTCTCATGCTCAGAATGTTATACATGTTGGACTCCTTGTTTCTTATAACAGTCATAAATTCTGCACCAGAGTACAAGCTGTTCTGTTTCACTGGTGCTTCCCACCCATCCAGACAAGGTTGAATTCCTCTCTGTTTTTTCAAATATCACAACACTCTGGGTGCTCTCTGATTCATGTCAAGTCTGGGTCTCGCCCTGCTTATCTCTGGCCATGTCGCTCCATTGTCCTGTTAGTTTCAGCTGAGCTTGTGCAATGCTTTTGGAAATTTTACAAGGGCTGAAAACTCATCCCATTCTCTTGGCAGTGAGATCAGAGATACGCTGATCTAATACCGCCTGAACTTTCTGACAACAATGAGGGTTTGTATTCTTGCGGCGAGGGCCCACCCTATTTTTTCTCTAATGACCCGAGATCTATGCAGAGCCCTATTATTGGCCATAAGATCTGGGAAAGCTGATAAAAGACTGCTCTCTGTGCTCCTTTGTTCCTGGGCAGCACTGTGTGAGAGTAGGACGTGTGAGGGATCCACTCTGTGTCATTAACGCATTCAAATCCTCAGGCTTCATGGAACGATTAGCTCCACAGCGCTATGTAATTGCATATATTAGCATGCCAATGTGGAAATCAAAGCAAAAGTATTGTTTAGATGCTTGATTGTTATCTGGAGCATTGTTTCACAGTTGATTATACGGGGAAATAATTGGGTTAGGTGAGATAACCTCCAAGCAATTTCAGTTTCAGTGAAAATCTAGCCAGAAATGCATAGAAAAATTATGTAATGATATAATAAATATATTACATGCTTGTCATATGTTCTTAAAGATTACGCTTTTAGCTGAGCTTGTCTTTCTTCAGCTGGAAAATCATGTCTTCCCTAAGCTTTCCTTTCAGCTGATTCTATTTTGAACATAAAGAACAAGACAACAGTTCATTTCCATACGGGGATCACCAGCGCACCGCTGCCAGATATTTCAGGCCATCTTTTTGTTTCCAGGTGACCACCCTCCATTCATGTTCCTGGAAAAGCCTTGTCTGTGGTCGTCCGCCAGCTTGCCTGTCTTTAATTAGAGCTGTAGTTCTCTTTTGATCTGGGTTCTGGACTGGCTGGCCGTTACATCGTTGCCAGGCACCTGAGCAGAGGTGGAAACCAATTACCTGTGGAGGCATAGTGTGTCACTCTAGTATGTCTCTCTCTCTCTCTCTCTCTCTCTCTCTCTCTCTCTCTCTCTCTCTCTCTCTCTTTCTCTTTCTCTCTCTCTCTTTCTCTCTCTCTCACTGACAGTTTTCATGGTTTGTTCTTTTTTTTGTGTGT
>OMOV01049984.1:2019-12892 GCA_900312565.1 Beryx splendens | reverse complement strand
CTCCCGCACACACATATATGTTAGTGAGAAGATGGAAGGCTGATACACACGCTCTCTCTCTCTCTCTCTCTCTCTCTCTCTCTCTCTCTCACACACACACACGCACACAATCAACGAGTCAAACGGCTGGTGACACACATGACAACATTACAATGGAGATTGATGTTTTATTTGATCTCCATCTTTACTTTCCGCTCTTATGTCCTGTCCTGATCACATCATTACTCTTGTTTTCATTAGTTTTAGGTTCTTCTTTACATATCTGTCGGTTTAACAGCGGGTGGGTCTGAATCCCCAGCGAGGCTTAAGTGGTTTCTTGCATTTGGCTCTTGCTGATCATATAAGTCGTCACTTCACTTCACGTTCGCCCTCGGCTCCCGCTGGCTGCGGGATTTCTGGGATATCACGGAGGTTTCGAGAGAGGTGTATTCCAGACAGAGAAAGTCGGGGAATTTGATCAGTGCTCTGGGGAATATCAGGGAATTTTACAGATGGGTCACTTTACAGGAATATAGCAGACTGTATTTTTTAGATGGAGGTTTTCAGCCCGACTGGAGTGGAAACCAGACTGTTCACCCTCTTAGAACTGATCTGTGCTGAAAACCAACATCAACATCCAGGAGGGAAGAACAGTTTTAGGCCATCAAAGTGCACAAACTTAGTTTCCTTAGTTTCACCTCAACTTCACTCCTCTCCTTATCTTCCTTCCTGCTTTTCTTTTTTCTTTCCCCAACACCTCTCTATCACAAATGATCTTTCACGGGGCGCAGGAGTTATCTGTTACATCTATTATCCGGCGCTGTGGCTTTGACCCTTGCACTCTTTACAGCCGGCTGCTTGTAAGGTCTATGAATTGAAGGTTATTCTGCTGTTGCACTCGTAAGAGGATTTGATGAAGGACATCAGCCGAATGCCTAACATGTAAAATGTAACTTCTTAATACCTAATGATTTCTAATGATTTGCCATGGTGTGCACACACCCTAGAAGAGCTGAGAGTTTCAGTGCTTGTTTTCCAGTCTTGAAAACACAAGGGATCTTAAAACTGCTAGCTAAAATTAGGAGCTGTCTCAGTACTCATTCACATTTTGCTAAATAATGTCTTAGCACAAAATGTCCTCTTGTGTTTCTAAGTGTAATTCACTGTCCATTGTGTTTTGTTTTAGACTACCAGCTGAGAACCCAGTAGCGACGGCGGGACGGCCTGGACTCAGTCACCCTCTGCTGGATAAACGGTTGGATGAACCATAGACGGATGTGGATGAATAGCTGGATGAACTGTCTGCTTTTACACAGGAACGGGAACGCCAGATTTTTAAGATGTTGTTTTGATTGCTGTCTTTCAGTGAGAAGATCAAATCTGGCTCACACAGGGTTAGAAATGTCCCGTTTCTGTTCCTGCGTGCATGTGGCCTCAGATGGATGTGGAAGAACGGATGGATGAAGTGTTGTGAATGAATTGATACATGGATGGACAGATGGAGCACATCAGCTCCTGCTGTGTCATATGAACATTTTATGGTCAACATTCTTTTATCTCTTTTGTTTTTCAATTTCTTTTTACACATGATTCTGGTTTAAAACCTTGGTGCCATAACACCATACACGACAATTTCATCTACTGAAAGTAGCAACAAAAAGAAGACATTTTATTCTGACTTGTGGTTTGTTACAGTTCACTGCCAAATGCAGTGATGAAATTAGCATTACTTATAAATACAATAAATAATTATATATATAATATATAATAATTGTAAATACAAGTCAATAGTAGGTCACTCTAACAGACATTGCCCCCTCACAGTATGAATAGATTTTTTCCACACTGTATTTTCCTCAAGGCTAAATACATTCTCCATCCTTTTCAGTGCTGGTCTAACTAAGAGATTCACACCAACGCAGACACTGAATTAAACCTTGGCTTCAAGATGTCACTGCAGTTCATTTGCATGTACTTGAGTACACGTATCTTGAGTTCAAACTTGCAAAACCTTAGGGGAAATCCAGCGGCTTGATGAAGAAGGGTTCTGATGCAATGGCTTCCTCTTAGAGTGTACACACAAAACAGATAGATGTGAATATTAGAAACTCAAAAGTTGTTAAAAATCCACTTTGAACGTCTCAGAAATGTAAAACTGACGTTCACATAGATCTGTTCCGTATATGCTCCATGAGGAAGGAGTCACATCAGAACCCGTCTTTAACCAGCCGCTTCTTGCTGCACGGTATGTGGTCAAGATTTGCTCCAAGGTTTTGAAGGGGTCAGACTGAAGATGCAAGTAAATGTAAATGAACTGCAGCAACATCTTGAGGCCATTTGGGTTCGGTTAACCCCGACTTTGCAGAAGTAATTACAGAAATCGTATTGATGTAGGCCTTCGGCTTCTCATAGTCAGCAGCTAACATAACCCTGGTCTAAGAATATACAGTGTGAGAAACTCTTAGAAAAGTAATATGTTACAAGACGGTAGTTGAATCCCAAGGTGCTTCACACTGGAAGCGTGACCAGGCACCAAAGTGTTACATTAGAAGTTAGTAGAAGTACATTTTTCTCTGTATGCTGCAGCTGCTACACAGTCAAAAGCATATGCATTGGTACATTGGCTTAAATTTGTTTCAACTTTTTTAAACCAGAACCAAAAGCTGATACCTGATCTTGTGCATCATCATCACCAGTAACCTTTCAGTATAAATCCAACAGTGCGCTGTAGACAAGAGCTAAAAGACTTTACAGTTTTAGCTCACTGTATCAATACTTAAGCTTTTGATGGTACGATATAACGCACTGGATAGATTTCATGGAGTTTACCCAGTCATTGAAAAGTGTTTGACAGAATTCCCGGCAGTATTGGACCAGGCCACAGACAGAAAGCACTTGTGAAGGCCGAACTTAAGGTGAATTTGTAGAAATGACCACGTACCATGAATACGGAGAGTAAACCGTGTTCTTCTCCATCATGTCAGAGTCCAGCCTCACGCAGGGAAAAGCTGGATACACACGAGAGTACCTGTGACTGTCCTTTTGGGAGGATCAGATGTCTGGTTTGGATTCTCGTGCGCGTCTCATTTGTACTCGGTCTGAAACGACGACCTCACGCCTGGCAACTTTGCGACGACTTTCTTTAGCGGACTGTTAAATATTCAAAGAAACAACCTGAATGTGTCATAAGGATGTATTTTTTCTTGTCTGGGTGTTGATTTAATTTTAACGTTCCCGATTTTGTTGTATTGTTCTGTGTCAGTGTATACTTTGACCGTATGCTGTGTGTGTATCTTGAGCTACAGTGTGTTTCAGCTACTAAAACATGATGATACAATCTCACTCAACTGCTGAATTCATGCAGAGGCACTTCGGCTCAAACCGTCGTCCAAATACAAAGCAGCAGTGATGAATTGATAACCAGCTATTCTGCGAACAAAGAGTCTTAACTGGTAATCGTCCCATTATGTATTTTGGTCTGTTATTTGTCAGGCACTTGTCACGTTGCGGTGAAGAAAGCGCTCTTTAGCATTGCTAGCATTCCTCATTGAAACCCATGGGTAGCGCTAGCTGCATTCTAACAAGCTAGATTGTCTCTAATAGTACCATTGGGTTTAATAAGGCATGCCAGCAAAGCTTAAAAGGCATTTTTATGATGGCTGAAGGAAAACTAGAAACTTTCCCCCATAATGACACAAGTGCCTGCTGAAGAGAAATACAGAGGGAATATCAAGGTATCCGTTTAATAAGCATAGAGAATGTTTTTCCTCCTGTCCAGCACAGCATTTCATTTACATTTTTGACTTTATCACATTACCGTTTACAGTGTGCACAGCATGATAGTGTTAAAGAATGGAGCTTAGAAGATGAGTGGAGAATTATACACAAAGAACTACCAGATCTGACAGTGTTCCTACTATTCACAAGGCACAAAACGTTTAAAAACCCGGTCACAGTGGCTAGCAGACTGACAGATTGAACAGTATTTGGCTGGTGGCTAGCGCTCATTTCAAGCCCTGCATATTCATAGTGTGTATTCAAGTGTTAGGGAACAGAACAGGCATGTTATAGATGCGCTGTAACTCTCCACAATATCGGAGCTCACACTGTTCCGTCTTCCCAAGTTACACAACATTTGCAAGTCATACAGAAGAACAGGGAATACGACGATGGGCAAAGTGTAATGTGATACCACTATTCAGCAGAGCATATCCACACATTTACCCTGTATGTAATTAATATCTGTAAAATCAAACATCAATAAAGTAGTTTTATGGATTAGAAATTCAGTTTGTGGTTGTGTTGTGTGTGTGTGTGTGTGTGTGTGCACACGTGTGCGTGCGTGCGTGTGTGTGAGTGAGAGAGAGAAACCAGCACAGAAATTTTAGGAAATGAGTTTTACGTTTGGCCACAGCATGGAAGCTCCATGACACAATGACACAAACATGCAAACACACTATATGCACACACACACACACACACACATACACACCTCCCCAAAACCCAGCGCTAAAAGTAGATTGCATTGTGTTCAGGCATTCCTAGGCCACTGCAATTAAGTGCGATATTGTCTCCCATATTGAATAGCTGCACTGGGCTCAGCCTCACACAATGACACACAGCACTCTCAGGGTCTTTTATATTAGGAGCATGACGGCTGCTCCACCTGCTCCTGTTTTTACATAAACAATAATAAACCTGAGGGAACGCTGCATTGTTATCACATCAATGCAGTTTATATACTGGGATCACATCAGCGGGGAAATATGAAAACGCCTACATGTGATGTGTGGACTATAACCGCGCTTCAGCATGAAGCCCTGCCTTGCCCAGGAGGGCTAGTAGCACATAAAGTACATTTTTACAGTCCGACATATTGTTTCCATCCCGCTGTTCCTCCACGGTGTGCTAATGTGGAGTTATACGGGTGAGTGAGTGGAAGTGTGGAAGGTATAGGCTTTTAAATAAACTCCGCACACCAGCTGCAGGACTCTGTAAAAAAAATTTTTTTTTTAAGTCTCAGGATCAATATTTCACACCGGGTTTTATTAAAGTTTTTGGAATTCCAAGGAAAAGGGAAAATGCAGAGGAGGAAGATGATGATGATGAATAAGTTGGAAGAATAGTGTGTTTACAGCTGGTTTTAAACCACAAGTATCTTTGGCCTTCCAACACCAGCGCTTTGATGAAAAATAGCAATTCATAAAGATGATTTCAGTTTTATATTCACCCACAAACCAACTGTATAATTCAGTGTTTTGTTTTGGATAGACTGGATTTAAACATGCATTGCTTTGGTGAGGAAATGCCTGGTGGAGTAAAAAAAACAAAATAGAAAAATTGAGCTACTAGGCTTCTGAAACACGAAACTCCTTTTTTTGTCATACGGTCAATGATTTATTGAGCGTATGGATCTGCTCTTATCTTTATGCCCCCTATCAGAGACTATGAGACATAGTCTCTGATAGGTAAAAGGTTAGCCCTGGAAGCTGCGTGTGTATTGGTTCCTATTCAAAATGCATCACTATCTTAATGTTTCTCCGTGTTATCTGCGGTGTCAAGGTCCCCTCCAGAGTGACTGTGTCATTGTTTACCAAGCGCTGTGTGGCCCTTCCCTTGGCACCGCAGGGCCCTCACGTAGCTTAATGGACCTGCTCCACTTCCACAATAAAACAAACACAAGGGCCTGTCCCATAAAACAACCAAGTAAGTAAAAACTGATAAGCCAAGAGCTCAACCGCTATATCTGTGGCACGAAGCAGCGCTCCGCCTTGCATGCAATCTGAAAATCAATTATTTCAGATTAGCTGATTATTTTGGGAGCATTACATTGTTCGAGTAAAGATAATTGTTACCACTTAAAGCTAACGTTAAAGCCGTAATACCAACGCATCCCGTCTAAAATGTCGGCAAGCTTCATTATAGCGAGTATGTAAGTCCTTTAAGTGCATTAGCAAACTCTATTTAGTCATTTCATGCTGCCGTCATCCCTGCATTTACTGCTCTGCTTTGGTACCCGTGAGCTGATACAAAGCTGACAAACACAAACAATGAAAACTAATTTAATTAAGTTTATTAAATAGAAATGGCAGATAGCAAACATTAAGTCGAGAATTTGGTGCGTCAATGACATCTTGGCCAAAAATGAATTTTATATGTCATTGGAAAGCTATTGCTGAGATCTATGTGATGTTCAAAAGAAGATATTTGTGATCATAAACAAAATTAAAACACAGGGGGAAATCCAAAAGGCTCTCACTTTCTGTAGCCTGGAAAATCATCTCGGCTGTTTTTATCTGTAATCTCATTCTTTCAGCCCATAGATGCTTGAAAAAAATTCACAAACTAATAGAACAAACAAAATGCAAATATTACAAAAAAAAGTTACATGTTTCCCAAACCATGTCACATGATCCACAAATGTGAAAACACCCTTTTGTATGAAAAAGTTTATGAGCTTGAATGGCTACAATGAAGCATGCATCTGTAAATGTGTTAAACATATTTTTATTTTATGCAAGGTTATGCATTTTTGCAAATTGTTTATCTTTTTTGGATATCAATTTTCAAAACACATTTATTTATTTTATTTATTTAAAAGGATCCCCATTAGCTGATGCCCATGGTACCAGCTAGTCTTCCTGGGGTCCGAATCCAGTACATCATATTCATCATATACATATACAACATCACATTTGTGTTAGATTACTTTCATCACATGTGCACCTCTAATTGTGTTACATTAAGAAAGTGGTCTTTCTAATTTTCTCAAACATTCATTCCAATGTACATTCATTTCTGACTCTGCTAACCCAATGAGTAGAAGGTGGGGTAAGGACGAATTAGTCAGTCTCAGAATTAGTCTCATGAATTAGTCTCATGAATTAGTCTCAGAATTACTCTCATGAATTAGTCTCAGAATTAGTCTCAGAATTAGTCTCATGAATTAGTCTCAGAATTAGTCTCAGAATGAGTCTCATGAATTAGTCTCATGAATTAATCTCATGAATTAGTCTCATGAATTAGTCTCAGAATTAATCTCATGAATTAGTCTCAGAATTAGTCTCAGAATGCATCTCATGAATTAGTCTCAGAATTAGTCTCATGAATGCATCTCATGAATTAGTCTCATGAATTAGTCTTATGAATTAGTCTCTGAATTAGTCTCATGAATTAGTCTCAGGGGCCATCACCAGGGAACAAGAACAAGACGCTATACATGACCAACACTGGACTATTGATCAGCTGCTTAAGTAATGAATTCTTAAATGGTATTTGAATTAGGACTTGCGATTAGATTGACGTATATAAAGGGAGCCGCTATTCCAATGATTGATGGCACGATAAATGAATGTCTTTTTTGAGGCATTAGATTTTGGGCAAGTTTCTCGAGAAATGATTGTGAAAGTTACTGCATTTGATCATTTGACTGTAAAAACTTGGGTTTAGTGGAATAAATGCTATTGCTGAAGAATGTGGCTGTGCTTAAGGCGAGCCTTTTCTCTACTGGTAACCATAAGAGTTTATGATGCATGCTGTCACATGAAATTTTATTTGATTGTGGATAGTGGGATGTATATGGATCATGGTGCATTTTTGTAAATGGTCTTCTGTGGTTTGCTTTGATTTATGGCCAATAAACTCTTCCGTATGTCACGTCCCACACTGTGACTTGAGGCTTTGTGCTTTGTATCTCCATTGTATCACCACAGAGACGCTGTGTGATGTCAAAACCTTCCCCACCGAGAAACACAATTCCAAGAAAACCAGCACTTTAATGGTTTAATGTTTGATCTGCTATTATTGTTATTGCGCAACCCCTTTTGACCTCCTATCAGGTCCAGAGATCAGGCCTCGTCTGCCAAAGGCCGGCTGAAGAACGTGACATTTTCAGTTTGATCTGGATCACTCATTCTGACTCATCGGCTGTGTTTCATTTCCTTGATTCCTACCTAACATGAGCTTCACATCAGTGGATTTCATATTACATCCTAATTCCAATTTACACTGTCTATCCACCTGTGACGCTGCACATGCAGTGACTCTACAGCCCAGCCACAGTGCAGCTGATAACACCGGTGCTAGATACATATTATATTTAATTACTGGCTGCTCCAGAATGACAGGATACACATTAAGAATGACTCAGTGGCCTCCTTTCTATTGTTATCAGTGAGGAAATGCTGCCTGACACGCAACCACTGCTCTCTGAAGCCCTGCTGCTGATATTAACACTTATCACGGACTGGCATATGGTTTCTCCACTGCATAACTGTACTGTGCCCTACCCACGCTGGCATAACACACTCTTTTCTTTGTGTTTTGTGCACAAATGTTTCACGTCAAGTTCGGTTAGGCCGGGGTCACACTACATGACTTCTGGCCTGATTGTAGCCACCCTTTGGCCATCCGGACTGATTTTCAAGCGCTAGTTTAAGGCGGTTGTACAGATGATGCTCTAGCTTCAAACCAGTCAGTTTGATTTTGAGTCTTGTAGTGTGAGATGGTCATTGACACAAATCTGAATGGGGCTTTGGGGGTTGCGTGGTGAGGCGGAACTCAGGTAGCGTGTGATCCCAATCTTAACCTCGGCGTCGTGTGGGTTCCTCTAGAATGGCAAGACAAAACAAGACACCAGTATACATGTTGCCCTCTGCTGATGGGCCAATCACTAACCAATATGTCATCTTGAAAATCATGATGGATGCAACCGTACTCCCAAGTATTGTTTTTGAGACGTTTCTTTATGTAGTCTTTCATATAAAAGTTCTGGAGAACTGGGAAGCTTTGAATGGCTGGAATCAACTTCCAATGCACCGTCCATTTCGCACTTGCCAGGCAGAGCTATTGTTCATGAACCTGAATCACATCAGTAGAGAAACAAGGGAGTGTGGAAATCTGATTGGCTGTCGCCCGCGAAAAGTTCAGCAATGGCCAACTTTTCTTTTGTTGCCTTTTGTTTCCTTAGTTGCTCAGTTCTATAGGAAATGTATATTCTTCTGGTCACTTGTTGATTGTGTTACTTGCTGGTTCGGTATACCTGAAGTCTGCTGGTAAAGCACCAAAAAAGATTTGGTACTGGCCCAGTTTCCAAGGATGCTGGCAAGATTACACCTGCACATTCCCCACCCACACAATCAGGACTGCAATGAATCTAGTTGAAAACCACAGTATACCCAGGAAACATGCCACATAGCACTGTCTTGTGCAATGAACCAAATGAGGAAAGGAGCCAGTAAGAAGACTTGGCGCATTTACAATGAAATTCACATAAAACATTTCTGATGGGAAGCGCCCTTGTTTGAGCGGCCACACACACACACACACACACACACACGCTTTATTACTAAAAACAACCCAATCCCCGCTGACAGGAATGCCTCACAGTCCCACAGCACAGCAGTGTTTGTTGTCAGGTCGGTTGGTATCTGGATGTTGCAGCAGCGGCAAAAACCATCTGCCTGTGATTCCTCCGCTGCGTTGGAGATGTCAACAGATGTAAAAGTAAGTATAAACACAAGCAGAACCGAGGTCGGAGCGATACATTTTATCGCTCTTTTCGACTTGTCATCACCGCGCTCACACCCTGGATTGCAGGGAAGCTTTGTTTGGAGATAAAAACAATGAGAACGCAGCACCTGAACTAAGAGGTTTATCCTAAAATACTGCAAAGATGTTTTGGAAAAGTGCTGCCATTCCCATCTGTTCTTTAACTCTGTTTGTATTGGGTATTTGATTATCATTACATTCTCTAAACTATTAACTATACTATTCCCATAATATGCTTTGCTTTCATGCTCAGTATCAGTTCCCTCTGTTTTACAGCTATACCATTACATGAGTATGAGTTACATATTGAGAATGTGCATTTTCTTCATATATTTATGTGTGAGTTTAGTAGTATGTGTGTACGTGAGTGTTTCATACATGTGTGTGTGAGAACGGTAAACTTTGAATAAAGCCTTCATAGTGTACATTCCTGGTAAAGACCTGTGTACGCTGTGTAAACCTGCCTGTACTGATCTGGTGCATGGAGTCAGCTGAAGGGTTGGGTTTGGCTGCAGTGCTGTGGGGGAACTGGTTGGGGGCGCTGCTGTTCACACACACAAAGTCACATACAACAATGAAGTCAATGTGGTTTAATGAAGTAAAGGTAAATAATGAAAAGTCCTTTAACATTGTCTGCTCTCTCCATTTTAGTGTGAATTTTACATACTGTGTTGAAAGTGAAATATGTGGGAAATTCTATATGTGTATTCTATTCTGTTCTGTTCTGTTCTGTTCTGTTCTGTTCTGTTCTGTTCTGTTCTGTTCAGCTGGGCACTTGGAAATGTTCACTACAGCATGTACAGTAAATGTGAATTAACTTGGCTCTGATTCTGCTTCAAAATCTTCTCTTGGGCTTTATGCTTTATTTCAACATATTGGATGAAAACAATCCTGCACGCTTCACTCTGACGTGTCCCACTTGGCTTAGTGAATTAATTAATATTTGGACTTGAGTGTGGGTCTTGAAACTCCTTGTGGATCCTTTGTGGATGATTTTACCATGATTTTTTGACTTGACAAGATCATAAGTTTAATCATAAGGCCTCTATGATGTGGAATTTTGACCAATAAGTGAATGAAATTCATCAAACAAGACCTTAAAAGTCTTGAAAGTCACTGAAAAATCCTTGAACTTGCACGAGTGAGTGTGGGAACCGTGTTAAAACATTCACTCATATTTCATCGGATGACTTCATCTATCTGGGTGTGTGTGTGTGTGTTTTGACAGAACTTGTGTGAAAGATAAATATGAGAACTTATTGGTGAGACCCTTTTTGTTGCGACACACACACACACACACACACACACACACACACACACACACAGAACAGCGTGACCTCCACCT
>OMOV01049961.1:2870-14964 GCA_900312565.1 Beryx splendens | reverse complement strand
CTTCCGATCTTTTCAGCACTGGTGGTTGTGACTGCAGCAGCTGGCTATGCAATGGCTCCAGTCCCCTTTGACCCAGCCATGTTCTTCGTGTCTTCTCTGGGAACTGGGCTAGCTTCTTGTACTGCCAATTCAATCAACCAGGTTGGTTACGTTAGAACTAGGTCAAACTGTTCTGTGTCTGTATGAATGTGTTTTGATTTTGGCTTTGTTCATTTGCACACCACATCTACTCGCAGCACAAGTGATTCCAAGATGGAACTTGACAAAACCTGATTATTAATGCCATTCATTGCAGCTTAGCGATCACAGTAGGTGATATCATCTCTAGTCTAGTCTTGTTTATTTATATAGCCCTTTATCACCAGCATGCCTTGCCACCATGGTACATGGCATGCAGGACATTATGTTGTGGTGTGTGTGTGTCTGTGTGTAGACCCATTGTGAACACAATAACTCAAGAACAATACATGACAGAACCTTCATACTTACACCACAGGTATAGCAGAGATGATCTGATAAAATTTTGCTCAATAAATCTGTATATTGATGAGGAAAAATTATAGCCTGGTAAGACCATCCTGATTACGTGACCTCACATTCTGTTTCGCTCCACGGATCAGTCTGGACTTCTAGCCGCCCACATCGATTTCAGTGGGCAGGAGTACTTGCCTTGATAGGCAAACTCTTTCAGCCAATCAGCATAATAAAACATGTGATGCCATCACAGTGCAAAGAGAAAACTGCACTTATGGCTGTGGTTACTAACATTAACGTCACCGATCGTTGCTTCGGGAGATGCCATTACTGTTTTGCCAGCGGCGGCCTGTATTGCACATCATCAACTACGACGCAGTCCCTGATTGGCCCGGTTACATTGTAATTTCAGGAAATCGATGTGGGTGGCTAGAAGTCCAGACTGATCCGTGGAGCGAAACAGAATGTGAGGTCACGTGATCAGGATGGTCTTACCAGGCTAGAAAAATGAGGGGGCATCAGGCTGCTGCTCTGCCTCTTGTTTTAGCAACAGGTAGCATTTTATTTTTTTATGACAACTCACCTTTGTCATTGCAATAATTTTTATGACATTGCAGAAGTTTTGTTTTTAGCACTGGTGGACTATTTTGATTTCCCACATCAAAAGTTGCATCATAACAGTCAAAAGTAGGGGCATGTCAAGTTCAGTCTCAGAGCACCGCAAAAAGCTTGTTGTACAACAACCCCCCACCGCCCAATCCGAACCCATGAAGTCGTCACACAATACTAGTCCCATAGGGAGTTTCTAAGTACTTCTGAATAAGTGCATCAGCAAAATGGCTAAAATCTAGGCCTAGTACTTTTTAATTCAAATTTAAATGGAGATATAAAATGAATGATTAACCCCAGCTCATTTAATCATAAACTACAAAGATCTTAATAAACCAAAATATTAAACGCATGCCTTGGTAATTGTTTCAAGAATTGCAATAAACGGTACAGATGTTGCAATTATTCGAGTTTTTAACTTGGCTTCTTCCACAATTTGAATGCAGCAGTTGGCCTTTAATGTGTTTATTTTTTTGTTATGTACAATTTTCCTTTTGGAAGGAAAATAAGAACTCATCTCAGAGCTGGCAAGATGTCTGATGGGCCTTGTAATGCGTAACAGATTTTTTGTTGCATGTTATACAAACATGAACTTGCATGTTGACAGACACCCGCATCCAGCGTCGTCCCACTCAGTGCTGCCCATGTTGTTGTAGAAAATACTGTAGGAGCCAGCACAGCCTCTTGTTTGACCTGCGCTGCATTCCTCTTGTGCTACGCATCTCAAAAATGCATTAAGGGATGACTGTAATGCTGTTATTATTTCCCTGCTGAAAGCTTTTTTTGTAACTATAAATAAAGAAGAGCTAGTGCGCCTGGACACTTAGAATGCTTGGAATAATCAGGGCCTCCCTCTGTTGCCTAGTGTTGACGTTGTGCGTAGGAATTCGCTCCGTGACTTAAGAATATTAGTTTAATGGGTGACCTCTCCCTCAGCCCTGGATTGAACTCCACTTAGCGGCATCCTTGGCCTGTAATTTGGCAAGGGCCCTGATTACACTGCAGGTTCCTGCCCTCAGGGCCAAAAAGCAGCCCCCCAGCCCTCAACAGCCAAGTTCCAAGGGCCGCCTCCCTTGTTCAAAACTAGAATGGAGTACTCAACCGGGTCAAACAAACTTAGTTTGTTCCAACACTCATCTTCTTGGATCTGAACTTACATTCAGTCATGTAGTTATTTCCCCCTGTGTGTCATCTCAAGGGCTGACGTCTATGGATGTTATTGTACAAATGTTTGCATAGTTTTGTTTTTGTGGTCAGGTTTGAATAGTGTCAATCAATCCATCTCTTGAGTTCGAATTGCATTGTCTCCTCAGTGGCAGGGCACTGAGTTGTGCTCCTTTTCCTCTGTGTACCTGTACCTCACACTGGAGCAGGTGTGTAAATATCCTTCAGGTATGTGAAAAATGTCCCCCTCTCCTCAGGCAATAGAGGGTAACCCAGACTGCCGCTCCAAGAAGTTCATAGTGTTGAGAGATGTGAGAGGCGGCAGCCACTGTTCCTACCCTGGGTGTCCCTTTATCTATGGGCCCACCCTCACGTCAGTCCTGTCAGTCTTCATTTTCTCCACCGAGTCAGCCTCAGGCTAGGATACGATATGGCTTCATATTTCATTGAGACAATGTCATTTGCCTTTCAGCGTCTCTCTTTTGGCCTCCTCTAGCCAGGTCTAGTTTCAAACATTGGGGTGAAGGGATAGCTTGGGCAAAGGTGAAGTTCAGAGCAGACGTGGGTCAAACGGTAGTTGTAAATGAGACCAGTATTTGTTTAAACCTGCTCGGGAGTACCAAATGGGTGGGATTATCTGTCACAACCCCAAGACAAGTTTGATAGTGTTCGCTGTGTTGTCTGTCACAGAAGATTTTGTAAAGTTGACTTTGAAACACTTTCCTGTGATTGTCTAAACTTTCTGGCATTCATTATATTGCACTATGTAGCAAAGGCCACCCTCCCGTCACCTAAGAAGGATTAAACAAACTTTAAAAAAGTATTTGAATTTACTGGTCCAGAGAGGCTTACTGTTGGGTTGACATCTAAGCTGGTCGTTTAAAGTAGGGCTTTGGGTGGGTGCAGTCGGTTTTGAGACAGGCAATGTTGAACATCTAGAGCAAACACTGGGGATAGAGTGATGAGGTAATGTTACAGTGAGGAAAGACAAATGGGCATCCTGTTGATTTGTTGTGTTTGAAGTGCTTTTTGCTTTGAAGTCTTAATGGTTAGAAACCTTAAAAGGTTGGTGGTGCACTTCAGCTCACATTTATTCTGTAAAGATGAATGCAAAGCAAGAGGCAGGTCAAACGTTAATGTCTGTAAGCAGGCAAAATGCCATGTTGTAATGATATCCAGGAGGCTTTGTTTTGGGATTTTGGGTGTCAAAAACAAAGTTTTTGTGTTAGAGATGTGGATGAAAAGTGTCAGAATCCAAGGTATTGTTGGAATGCCTCAAATGGTTTCTGTAAGTAAACATGAAGTGAACTGTAAAGAGATCCTGGTGGAATATTACTTCAACATTTCTCTCTCCTCACACGGATGGCCTTGTGTTTCTTAGGCTTTATAAAAGCAAAGCCTGAGATTCATCAGTGCTTACACTGTATTTGAGAACAGAATCTTTTTGAGGCCAGGGGCTCCCTTTTTTGTGGCTGGTAGTTGGCATGTGGGCCCAAGGCTTCACTCCACACGAGTCAGATTCATTCTGCTGCCATGTCCCTCGTTCTCTATGTTCCTCTGTGGTGACAGATCTGTGTGCATGTCATCATAGCCTTAATTGGCAAGAGGGGGAGATTAGATTAAATAAAACGGCCACCTGTCTTCAAGTGAGGCCGACTTTGAAGTAGGGTATCGGGCAAAAACTACCAACGGCTCCAGATTGTTTTTACCTTTAAATACTTTGACAGAATTCATTTGTATTATTTCAGTTACATGATCGTTAAAAGGACACGCAACGTTAGAAAAGCAAACTCATTTGTAGTCGGTGGTGTCTCTCTCCAGTTGTCTGGTTACATACCCCCTCTACATACGATGTGCCAGTAGTTGTTGTTTTTGCTTTGTTTGGAGGAGAGTGTAATTTTCGTCAGTGTAATTACACACACGCAAGCACAGGGGATGTCATGTGTGACACATAATCACCCGTTGCACTGCCTCTGTGGCGACACACTGTGTCTCGTTGCATCGTCCTGACAGACTCGGGATCCTCTGTCGGTTCTTTGTCTTTTAAAAGAGGCACACCCTCACCTGCGTGTAATTGATCTCAACACTTTGGTCATCCATTTGGTTTTCATAATACTGAAAAGAAAAAAATTGGAAACGGAGAGGGGGGAAAAATCATACCTTTTTAGATGTGGTGCCAGCTTTTTTCTATGTCTCTTTTCACCCCCTTTCATCTTGGAAAAGTGTTGCTATAGCATCAGTGTGGTTAGGTGTGATCAAAGCTAGGGGGGGGGCTTTTTATATGAATAATCAAACAAAAGCTTGACAAACAAATCAAAGCAGAGAAAGGTCCTAGTCAAGAGCACTTCCTATGGATTCCTCTGGTCCGCCCTAATCCCTTAATGCTTGGCATCTGAAGCGGCAGAGGGGTGTGCAAGTATGTGACCACACAACTGTTGAATTACCTTGAGGAAAGGGAGAAAACGTCTCGAGGGAGAGAAAAATACTTTGGCTCTTGGAAGTGGCAGCCAGACCTTCAGTAGTGCTGTCAAAAGCCAAGGCTGCTCTTTGTCCCATTGGGAAGTGCCCGTAGGGCACACAGAAATGTTGTGGTTTCTTTTTAAAATGTTACCCCATTTAGGAACTGACGGAAGGGTGTAAGCACTTGGAGTCACGTAACAATGGCATGTCACCATCTGGAGTTTCTCACCACAGTCAAAAGACTTATTGCTGTCATGTCTATCTTATTGCATTCAGAGAAGACGGCCAGCTCCAGCAGCAGAGGGCTGTGATTATTTGAGTTTCCAATTCAACTAGGTCTCATGGGTTGGCAATTCTGGACTCCTATTTGTATACACTTGGACACAGTTTAACATTTCATGTCATGTCTTGCTTGGACCTCCATTTTGCTGCTTGTTTATTATTTGTTATTATTTTGACCCATCCTATACATACACTTGGAGCAGTGGGCAGCCCGGGGACCAACTCCAGTTCTTTTGCCAGTGCCTTGGTCAGGGGCACTGACAGGAGTGTTAACCCTAACATACATGTCTTTTGATGGTGGGAGCACCCGGCGGTGGGTTGGTGGGAGCACCCGGCGGTGGGTTGGTGGGAGCACCCGGCGGAAACCACCAACACGGGGAGACTCCACACAGAAAGGACCTGGGGTGCTGTGAGGCAACAGTGCTAACCACTGAGCCACCGTGCCGTCCCATTAACCAGGTGGCAGTAGTATTGAGGTCTCTCGTCCATGACTTTGGGCAGGCTCAGGCGTTTTAAGTGCTCCCTCTGCCTGCAACAGCCAGAGTTAGCCAGAGCCTCCAACAGAGTTGGCAGAGTAAGTCCTGGAGGTGGTCTGGCCTTCCAAACCCCTGGGCCTCACACCAGGCACCACCTCCCCGGGTGTTCCAGCCGTCATCACCCTCCAGTCTGGCCACTGCTTCAACTAATTGGATAATTGGGTCAGAAGAGAGTTTCAAGCTGGAGCCTAAAAGACCCAAGGGCAATCTGAGGTCCCCAGCAGTGCACACAAGACCTGATACGGCCTTTTACTGTCAAAATAGGGTTGTTGGCTATTTTGACAGTGGCTATAGTGTAAGTCACACCATGTCGGCGTGCGTGTTTGTTTTGATGAAAATACAAGTTGGCTTGTTTTGCGGCTGTCTAGTGTCATTTCTGCTTTCGTGACCATGACAGTGAGTCGTCTTTTGTGTCTGTGTGTCTCCTGCGGTGAGCTGTCTGAGGCTGGCACGCACAAGCGAGCCCCCACAAGCCCCCGGCCCATCCACTCCCACCACTCCAAGCTACGCCCTTTTGCGCTTGTCCTGTGGAGGCATGTATTATTTACCCTCCTACCTCCTTCTGTGTGCATCTCGGTGAGCTTCTTCAAGCGTATGGGGACGTGGCTCAACATGGGGAATAGGTTATGCAGACAGCTGTGCCAGCTCAGGGTCACACATGTTGCGATGGCGTGTTTGTTTTACGTTTTTAAACCACTTTAAAAGCCGCATTAGGTAGTTTTGGTAAAACAAAAATATCCTTTGGAAATCGATACAATTATGAAAGAAATAACATAATGCAGCAAAGTAAACCTAGAAGATGCGTCTTTGTGTTGAAACCGGTGGGAGGGTAGGACCACGGCAACTGAGCAATTACTTTGTAGCGTCAGCGCTCCATTTATTCTTTTAGGGCACTTTATTCAGTACAAAAGCTATATCAAGAACTTTTTTTGACATCACTGATTCAAATTGTTTCTAAAGCCAAATAGAGCTGCTTTGTAATCAGCAGAACAACGGGACAATGATGCACAGGTCTAACTGACGAGAGAGCGTATCCTAACCATGATTCCACATAATACAAGTTTTCTTTATATCTTATATCTCTTATCTTATACCCTCTATCTTATAAAGCTACCTTTTCTAGTGGAAGCACATGCTTTTAACTTTACCAACATTGTAATGTCCATCATAATCTAATGACACCCATGTGTATTGTTTCAGGCCCATACTATTAAGAGGCTGGCATGTTCTCATAGTTGAGCTTTTTATCTCTCAGCTACCAATATTATAGGCTATTTATAGTGGCGTCAATCATCTTGTTAATCATATTTATCCAAACATTTGAAGGTCAGATTGGTGTGCTTCCAGCTGGAATATGCTCCGAAATGAGCCTGGAATTTCCCTCCATCACGATCCGACATATTGAACCCCCCCCTTGAGGCTTATCACTCACAATGCACGAATCTGTGTATTTTTTCTAGCCGTACTGATGCGAATTTAAAAGCTAGTCCCAATGAAAATCAATGTGATTTGATAAATCACATTTGCGTAATTTGGGTAACATCACCGTAGTAGAATTGTGTAATAATTCTGTCACATTGGCTTCTTACTTCAAAGAACAACATTTGTGCAAATTTTACATCTACTCTTTGTGCTTCTCATTTTTACTATTTGAGTGTAATGTGACCTATACAGTTCCTTTTTCATGAAGCCGTTATATTGAACCCGTTAATGAACGCTTTCAAAACCCTTTCCAAACCCCTCCGAAGCGCAGCTTGACCTTCTAAATGTCTCTGGAGCAGAGTATGATCCAAACTATTGAAGTAGTCAACCATAATTGGATAACGTTAAGCCACCGATTCGGCTTTTTCCTTGAAACACTTACGGGGACTCTCTCCTCTCTTGTCACCTGTCGGGTAGGTACAGAATGAGGGTCGTGTCCCCCGTACGTTCCAGTGCCGTTTTAAAGACGCCATTTGCATGCGTAGGGAGCGTCGTCAGAGGCAATGTGCTGAGACGCAAAGTGAGCGTGTAGGGAAGACTGAGCAAGTGCAGGCTCTTTTAGGACAGTCATTCATTTTGCTCTGGGTATGTGAACGTGTTGCTCATTAAAACTGAAATTAATCTTTTCAGTTTTTCTACGTGGCTAATAAATTCCCACCAAGATGGCTGGTAAAGTCACATTATTATACAAATATGGAAATAGCTTTTTTGGAGGTGGAAGGTGATAAATCAGCCCTGTGCCAGTCTTGTATACAAGAAGTCATTTGATCCTGTAGATTATTATACGACACTGTTCTACATTTGATAATAGACTCCATACAGTTGACTGCAGTGACACAAACTCAATGCAGCGTATAGTGTTCCATCAACAGTGCAATAGGTGGTAGTAACCTCCTCAGGCTGGCCTGGCTGCACAACCGCTGGGCCCCAACTCTCAAGGTTGCACCAACAATTTCCCAGAATTTGGCGCCTGTTGTTGAAGTTTGGGGTACCTCACACATAACACTGTACCTCCTCGAGAGGATCATTAACTGTAACAAGACCTCGCAGCCGCCCGGTTAAAGCCCCACCAACCGCTGCCTCTTCAAAAGACAATGACACCCCTCCGCCCCTGGATCTGTATCGGTCCCCTGCTGAGAGGTGGCAACAGAAGATATGGTTTCAAACAGGCACCGTAGAATACCTCCAGCATGATGACATCGCTACCCTTTCTGCGCAATTTAGTTTTGTTCTGTTTGAAAATCCCCCCCGCCTTCATACCACAGTCCAGTAGAAGAATTGCATCAAATAGTTTCAAAATAACCCCTATGCTTAGGTCACTACTGTATTTGTTTTTCTTGAACATCCATTTTGCATGAAAGGCTTCAAAGCGATCGTAAGACAGATGGAGTGCTAGTAGTAGGAATCAATCCATCAGAACGAGTCATATTAGTTCCACTATGACTGTGTAATTGACTGTTTAAGAGTGTTTTGTCTGTCACAGGATAGTGTTTCGGGTGTTTTGGTGCGGCGCTTTTCGGAGGTAAAGGTCCAACACATCAGAAGCCTGGCCCAAGGAGTGATTTAACACGAACTTGATCCCTTCCTCAGCACAGATGCGGGGTCCTAAGATCTCGTTTTCCCGCAGCTTTGTTAAAACAAAACAGCAAGCTGACCTTTGCCATCGGCAGCTTTAGATGTTTGCATTGCCGTTCTCCACCAAGCTGTCAGTTGACCCAGGGAGAAGGGATAGAGCTGCTCTTAATCGCCTGGCAGGATGGCACCAGAGTGACTCGATGGGTGTCTCTCATTCGGTGCTGGATTAATATAAATTTTTAACTAGACAGCCCCGTTTAATAGTTAATTTCCTTAAAGTCTTTGTCTCTGTCAACCACAGGGTGCCAATCCATTTCAAACTGTACGAGTGGATGTCTTGTAACCTCAGACAGGAGACAGATGCTGTCCTCTAATAATATGATGAAGGATAACTCCACCTATTATATTTCCCCGAGAAAAATGCCTGAGGGGGAGTAAGAACAAATACGCTCCAAGTTGGGCCTAAGTAAGATGATGGTGATAATATTCCGATGTCCAATATATAACCTATATTAAGTATTGCTTGTGTTTAGCATCTTATTTTATATGTTTTTGAAAATATTTGGCCATTTTATAATAGAGGTTCATCAATTTAGGTATTGCTGCTATTGGTTCTTTACCGTCTAATCTATTTGAATTTGTTAAGAACTAACTTTCTCAGGCATTTCCTCTATAGCCTAACGTAACGGACCTGAATAGCAAACACCCTTTAAAGAAAAACATGATTTCTGAAATCGCAAATGTGTTAAAGACGTAGGTAGTGATGGGTGGAAATGATCTTTACCTTAAAGTCACACTCTTGTTACATCAGTCTAGCAGAGTGTCACTGAGAATATAGATAAGTATTGGCATCAGTAAGTGGTATTGATAACGGTATCAAATTTTTTAACAATACCCAGCCCTAGTTTGCACCTAAAAGGAATCTCTACAAAATGTACACTCGGTGCATGTTGTTTGACCTACTCACCGTTAGACTTAATGTACTACTGTCAGTTGTAGAATAAATACAGTGAGCGTACCAGTCCGTCGAAATCAATCCAGCAATATGTTTTTTTTATGCTGAATGAATTAAATATATGAATCCATCGTCGATGTGAAATGTTGATTTTTCTTCTGGTGAAGGGGAATTGCAGGCAAAATGCAGCCTTCGTGATTAGAACATGTATCATGTCTGGATAATGTTGGTCTGAGCAAGGAGAACTCGGGTATTGTCCATCATGCCCGCTGCATGCATGTGTGCTCGTTGGTTAAATCGTCATTACTTAGTTAGGCAGCAGGATATAAAGAGGCACACTCACGAAACAAATTCCAATTATTTCTGGTTATGTGCCTCAGAGGCCAACTACTTTTGTAGAATACATATATTAAGCCCCGGAGCAGTTTATATCTTGCCTCAAATGGTTGATTTCAACATAGGAACAGTTTTATTCCTCACAGCCTCGACAGCCCTTTTTTCTCTTTGATCCTATTACAGCCAAATGGTGGCAAGCAAAGACAGGTGACTGTCTCTATGTGATGGGAGGATGAAGTGTGCGTGACTTGAGTAATAATCAGTAATGGGCGTTCTTCGGAAATGTGTCAGTCAGCTGACGACGCCGTCATTGAAAAGAAGAGAAAAACATGGCCTCTGACGGGAGTTGCCCACAACACGTCATGTCATCTTTTGTGACCTGAAATCATCCCCCACAGACACGCCTCCACTCACACGCGAGGTGTCTCAACGGGGGCCGCAGCTTGTTTGAGCAAACACGCCTCGCCGCAATAGAGTTGCTGTCATCTGAGGAGAAGAACATGACTGACTGATGGGGCAGGTGGAACCCTTCCTCTCCACCTCCTCTGCTCAACCTTTGGGGTTTTGACAAAATGCCGTGATTACGGGCTTCAGCGACCAACAAGATGAATGGTAGACGCCATCGAGACCTGAGGCCTGAGTCAGGGGAGGAAACCACCCACTACAACAGCGTCTGTCATCAGGGAATCCTTCTCCACCTCCCACTGCGGTTGGCCTGGCCGACAGTGTGCGAGCAAAGTAAATACAGCTACAGCAACCAGCACGCTCCATCTGCTATATCAATGTTCTCTCTTTCCTATTACCCCTCATTGCACCCCTGTGCTGTTTTCAGCAAATTAAAACTGGAGTCTGACTGATTACAAAGATTCAGCAGGGTATGACCAGAGTGCTCTCAGCGAGTATCTGAACAGCCACCTTAAATACCTGCACTGAAAGCAGTTTCTCGAACTCTATTTAGTGCCGTCGGTGTCTCAATTTCAGTTCCTTCAGTGTCCATTCTGAGCCCCCGTTGCCCACTGAAACAGATAATGGCGTGTCAGCACCACCAAGATGCATCGGGGAGGTATCAGTTAATGAAGGCAGCCAGTGAAGAGGCCCCTGTATGTCTAGAGGACAGACCGTTCCTCTGGCACTCGTGTCACCGAACCAGATTGCGGACTGTGATAATGGGTCGCTGAAGATGCACTTGTTTTAGAAGTGGCCCCCTCTCCTTGTCATCAACCCTTTGCACCGCTGAACATTAACAGATTGAGGCCAAGAGGTTCACATGCCTATTTAATGGACAGATATCACTGCGTATTAAGAGGCTTTACATTTTAGTGAGTTTCATTTACTGACCGCTATCTGAAGGTTGCAGCATTATTCAAAGTCATGACGTGGACCGTCTTATGTGATTAGCTGTTTATTGCCAATGTCAGTGTTGAAGGTGGTCTGCTGTACATGTGGTAAGACCATTTGTGTGTGCATAAATTAGCTTTTTGTCCGTGTCTGCATTTGTAATTTATATCAGCGCAAAGTAGACCCTCATTGTTCAGCTGAAACATTCTTCCAGTGAATCAGCCCAAGCCAAGCCTTAGCCCAAATGTTTGGGCTTTTTTTTGTTGTTGTTGCGCAGCCTAAAATTACCCCGTTGTGCAACGAAATGACAGAAAAAAATAATAACTCGAGCACCGATGCGGAACTTTCTATTATCATACCAGGGCGAGCCGTGATGAGTACGTACGTGTTTGATGCGCGGCACCATATCGCATTAAAATCAGTGATGGAAAAGAGGATAAGAAATTCATAAAAATGACTTCATGTTTTCTCTTAGCGTCGAAGGGTTATTATTTGTTTAGCTATTTTTCCTCTTTGGCCTTCCTTTTGGGTTAGTGATCAGATTAATTCACCGGGTCGTCAGGCTTATCTGCAAAATTAAAGCTTTCAGCAGATCGAGCTAGTGTAATGTAAGCTTGATTTTGTATTGTAGTTAGTATAATTATAAATACTTTTTTTCCCGAATGGCTTAAGGCAGAAAAAATTAATGAATTTTTGTTCTGTTCGAGATTCATAAACTGACATTTTTGTACGTGGAGGTTTCCGGGTTTAGCAGCAGTCAAAAAGGAGCAGATGGAAAACCGATTGTGTTCAGTCCCTGCTTCTAGGCCGTCTACTTCTCTAAGAGATCTCTCTTTTAGTATTTGTGTACAGTTGATATTTTTTCCCCCTGAATCTCAAGTTT
>OMOV01049931.1:6797-19280 GCA_900312565.1 Beryx splendens | reverse complement strand
TGCACCCCCCCTCCCCACACACACACACACACACACACACACACACACACACACACACACCTAGATTGGTTCTGTTTACTACTGAAACTGAAATATGCATTTATAATTTTCACTAAGAAAAAATGTACTGTATTTTCTAAAGATATTGAAGAATGTAATTTTTAATAAAGCCCATTTTAGAATAGCGGAGCTGCTGGAGTTCGGTGTCTCTCTGCCCTCACCCTAAAGCCCTCTGCTCTCTCTCTCTGTAGGTTATAACACTATTTGGAAACTGTCTGATGAACGGCCAGTCATGCATTTAAGCTTGTGTTTGCCAGCCAGAGTTAAACTTGCAGTGAATTTGTTACCCTACATAACCCCAAGCCGAACATCAGTGACGCAAAGGCATTTTACTTTGTTGCAGTTCGGACACCGCTGATACGCACTTGGGCCGACACGAAGGGAAACTGTTGGAAGTAAATAATGATCTAATAACAATCTATCTCGCCACAGCGTAACCTTGGATAATGGTTTAAAAGGCGTCGTAATCAGCCAGATATGGAGAACTTGCTCTTGGATTTGTGGAGAAACACTGAAAACTATTCCTCATTCAAGCGCTGTCATACATTTTGATATGATATGAATAAAGTGCGAATGACGTGCACATGAATGACCCAACAAAGAGAGTAAATACAACTGGGGAAGTGGGTATTTTCTAATGATACCCAAGTTGCCGAGATGTGACGTTTAGGGGGCGGAGAGCACAGAAGCAGAGTCAACAACTGAGGGTAAAGGTGATGAATTATATTACGCTATTGCCTCAGGAGCACCTGAAGGCAGCATGAGGAAGACAGCTGGTATCTACCGTATGTTCATCATTGTTGTTTTATATTTCTGATTCAGTGCGTGTGTGTATGGACCTGTTGATTTCTAAAATACAAACAACTCCACTATGCAATAACAAAGCCCCTTTTCACACGTTAGACAGGACAATACGTTGACCACTAATGTAACCCAGTCAATTACTTCAATTTGCAGTTGGCCCAGTGCCTACTCTGGGTTCCTATCAATCACACTTTTGCGGAGGTTTATCCGGCCATTAGCTAGAGTCAGATAGTTTGGCGTGAGCAAAATAGGTTTTTCAGGTCCGTCATGAGGCAGAGCATCGACTAACTCCGCTGCGGTTGTCTGGTATAGACCTTCTGCTTAAAAACAAATGAGAAACCACTTCTTGGTTGAAGAGACCGACAGGATTTCATGTTACAATCAAATAAACTCTTCAGCACAGAGTCTGCAGAATAAAATCTGGTATGAAGAGGATGTGAGCGAGGCTGCCTACTCCATCACTGATCCAGCACAACGACACATTTCAGGCATTACAACGTTAACATTCATATTTGATATATTTCAATAGATAAAATATGATTTACTATTTGCAAAGAAGTTTCCAGACCAAATGACTGGTGTCACCAAATTATCTGCTGGTGTTCTCTCTTCCAGGTGAAGGGGACTGACCGCTTCCACTACCATCAATCAAATCTAAATCCTAAATGAAAGCCTATTCCAACAAAGTTTTGCCAACAGATCATGCTTTTTTCCATCTAATCATAAGAAAAAAAACATACACCATCATTATATGAGAGTCAAAGAAGATAGTAGGCTACAAGACAAATGTCAAAACGTGCAGATTATTCAGTGATGAATGTTTTAACTACACATAGGGTCTAAACGTGAAACGAAAAATGCCAAGGACTGAATATGGAAAAAAAAAAACATATCGAAGTTGTAAACACAAACACACAGAGACTGGAGACTCAAGCTTACTTCACTCAAACGTAAGTATACTTGCAGACGATGCACAGAAACGAGCGGCTGGTAGGCGGCTGGCTGCAGCCCGAGTGGTCTCTCGGCTGTACGTGAACGATCCGACTTGTATCCGCAATAAACACGGACATGCATAAAACTAGCGTCATGGGGATTATGAGCTTAAGACCGACCGTTCACAGTGGTTCTCACTGATGCAGCCCTACAGAGCAGCTCATCATGCCAAAGCACAACATGCAAAAGCCGGTGCAACCTGGCGTATCTGTTGAGAGTTCCCTGCACGTTTACTTTGACCACCAAAGAGATAATAATAATGCCCTGGGGATTAAGAGGACCCTCAGTCACGTAAACAACCTGCTATCTCTCCTATCCTATCCTGACTCTGATCCCAAAGTGTCACGAGATTTAGTGTCATGTGATAATGGATTGAGCGAGCTGTGTGTGTGATGTAGAGTGTGCATAAAGTGGTAAACACCAAAATCACAACCTCAAACTAAACAGCTTCAGTTGACTGTTGCTGGACACAAAGGAAGCCCCCTGTGATGTTGAGTATAAGGAGGTGAAGTGGGCCTTGTGGACAAAACTTTTGCTGGTCCTATGGTAAAGAGGGGTGTGACAGCAGGGGGGACCTATTGGTTAAAAAGACTCAGGCCCTGGGTTCAAACCCGGTGGCAGAAAACACCCGCCCCTGCTGAAGAGTCCCTGAGCGAGACACTGAATCCCTACCAGCTCTAGGACCGCTGCTCTGGCCCTGCAGTTTCATCTCCCTGTGGAGGGAGGGAGCAAGCAAAAAGAGAATTTCCATACAAAGCTCACTAAAGTATTCCGTTATTTCTTAGTATTAAGAGCACGAGAGAGGCCATACAGCATGGTGGAGGTGTTTCCCATGAGACTGTGGTGGTGTCAGAGAGCGCTGGGATACATAAACATCTTAAGATATGAAGAAAGGAAAGCCAGCACTCATAAAGTCCTTTTGTCTTTTAATTAAATGGGCAGCTATAGAGCACAAATGACGGACGCGTTTCAGCAATAAGCCATCATCAGACAACCTGGACTGTTTCACAGTATTTCCACACATTGTGCTAGGAGAGATAACAGGTGTCTTCACAAAACAGCTGTTAAAATGCAACGTCACCTTGGGAGATACATCTGTGGTGAGCTACCACAAATATATCTATTTATACTTGGGAAACTGCGCTTAACTCCTTGGCCTTTATGTACCTGGTCATGCGCCTAGTTCACTTCCTGTCCATTCCTTAGGGCTTTACAGGCTCACTCTCCTCCAGTCCTATGGTCCAATCAGAAACATGTACAATAAGCTGGTGGATGGTTGACTATATGTAACGAAACTTTTAACCAAGGGTGAATAACTTTGTTGAAATCTTGAAAAGAAAAACAGAAGCTGTCATGTGACTTTAAAAGGCAGTGGGGACTGAGCAGTGCAGCGCTCAGCAGAATCTTTCTCACTAACGTATGCTAACTAACTTAGCTCACAAACTAGTCCACAATATGTGTTATATTGTACAAGTATTCAGTGGTACGTGTGACGATATATTCGCTGTTAGCTTTATCGATAACGGAGACAGCAAAACAGACCAACTGTCAAACGAGACGAGGCAGGAGGGACCTGTCAGTGTCGTTGACTACAGCGAAGCTAACGTTAGCACAAGCTAACGCCAACAGCCACGACCCACCAAGACCCAGCGAGCAAATGTCACCGAGCCGGTAAAAATGAAAACATCTGACAAATAACCGCTTCTTCGGTTCGCGACCGAAGAAACAGTCTAGCTCCTCCATACCTTGAAAGTCTCGCTGAGTTATAATACGGGATTTTTTTCGAGTCCTGCCGCACCGGGTTTAACGGGATGCTGTCAGCCATCTTGGCTGGGCAGTATACATCATGACGTCACACTAAAGAAAAAGGAGAGGAAAAAACGTTCGGCGCGTATGCCGCCTTCAAGTACTGTGCGGAAATACCGTAATTACGCATTTGGCGCACACGAACGAACCAAAGTGGCAATGGGACGGACGGGAGAAAGTGGGAATTGGCAACCCGAGTTGCCGTGATGTGACAGAGGCAGAGAGCATTGGGGCAGAGAGCATGGCCTTGTCAACTGATCGTAACATGATGTATTTTATCTTTATAGGTTATTTATTTATAAATTATTTGGTAGGTTATTATAGGTTTAAAAAAATAATAATAAAAGTATTGTATATTTCTATTTTCACTATATATTTGACTGTAAGTTGTCACTCATTTTTGTTTTTAATAAATTTCTTTAAGCATAAATTACAGGCCTGATGTGCATTTTCTCTTAGTAGCAGACACTTGATTTATAAAATTAAACATAAGCCACCATGTATATTTTTGTTATATCTTGTTATTACCTTTTATTATGTTTTGTTATTATTTCTGACCCAAACACACTTGAATGTGCCACAAGTCTATTTACGAGTTCCGCACTGAAGGCGCAGGGGGAGGGGCACTTGAAGGCAGCATGTCAAACGTCTGTTGTCGAGCCTCATTATGGTCACTTGTGTCAAATAAAACTTTCTGATAAAATTAGACTGCGAAACGAAACATATGGTGTGTCGATGTATCTAGCCTACTGCTACTACTACTGTTGTAGAATGTAAACAGCAGGAGGGAGGAAGGCGAGAGTGGGCCAATATTTTCAAGCCTATATTCAACTCAATTTAAAAACAAGCCACAACTCAAGACTCATACTTCAGTCTCTTCTGCATCCCCGTCCTCCCCATTCCATATTTCTTAAGTTCCTATTTGAGGAAAAAAGCTGACCACTTACTTCATCTTAACCTTTTATTTAACTCGATACGATATTGTGAACCAGACAAGTAGGCTAAAGTAATTTTATTCAGTATGTGTCAGCCACACAGAATTTGAAATGACCATTTACCTACTGTGAGAAACTTCCGTTGCTTTGAGAGGACGCACTCTGGAAAAATAGTCTGAATCCTCTCACTGGGGACACCTGTACCAGCAAGTTGATGCCTCTTATTTACATCAAATAGTTTCGTCCACCATTTGAAAAAATAAGTAATACCTTCTCTGAAAATGATTGACTGCACCAGATTAAAATAAAATGAATTTAGTGAATTATTTTTCCAAAATACAGTGTTGTGGAATTGAGAAGGGAGCAGAATAATGTGAAATGACTTAGTGCAGGCCTACAACGAGCAGAAAAATCAAAACAAGATACAGAAACAAGGCGTTACCAAATACATTCTGTTTATGAGTGTGCATCTGTACACTACAGTACTTGATCCTCTCCTATTTTACATCATACATGAACGGTTTGTTTGCAGACAAAATAATTTATAAGGGGTGGCAGAAATCCTTGCTGACACAATGCATAAGGTCAAAGAGAAGATAATCTAGCAGAAGCAGTTCCTGGTGACATGCATCTCAATCTTAATGAAATAAAAGACCCTAATCCAGAACATTTTACTCAGCTGTAAATTCTATTACTAGTTTGTTAAATGACATCATTATAAGTAAACTCTATTCAGTGTTTAAACACGAGGACATTTCATGTCTTCTTAATCCTACAGACTGTAAAACAGGGTGAGGTAGTGAATTGAACAGACTGTTGTTTGTTCTAGTTTTTATTCTGACCAACAGTTGTGTAAGAATGAGACTTGTTCATCATAATGTTGAGGACAGATCACTGCAACTTAGAATCATGGGTATTTCTAAGAATATTTTGTGCTTTGCACCAGCTAGCAGCATCGGGCAGCTGTCCAGAGGAGAGAGCAGATTGTTTGCATCATTGATTTCATCAGTTCCCCTCTTTAGAGTAACACCCCGTCTCCCAGGTCAGCACCAAGGAACACTCAGATACAAATGAAACAATTTATGTACTGTATAGAAAAAAAACAACATTCACAAATGACTGCAAAATAAAATAACAAAAATGTGAATAGCCTACTATGCTCTGTCAGTTGATAAAAAGTTCTTTTTTAAGTCTATATATAATACAATACATATAAGAACAGGTGTTTTACAAATATTTCAACTTCCATAATAGTTTGCATAATGTATTTCTTCAGCATTCACCTTTATTCAATTGATCCCAATTTCTTTACTGTCATCAATCAACATAGAAAAATGCCTATTAGTTCCCAGGTCCATGCCTGTCTTCCCTAGACTGGTTATGGGGCTTCCTCCGCCGCTCACTCTGTCCATGCCTGCAGTCATAGGGTGAAGCTGAGGGATGCCTCTATTCTGAATCACTGAGATCTCGTTGTTCTTCATGGCCAGGCCGTTGGTGATAGCTGCCGCATAGCGGTTCCAAAATCCAGGGTCTACATTCATGGCTCGAGCCGCCAGGTCCTTCTGAAACATCTCTCCGAACTTCATGGCTTCTCCACCCAGCAGGGCCATGGGGTTCTCCACCGACAGCCGCCGGCCTCTCCTGGCCGGGGCGTTGTTCCACATGTGAGTTCCCATATGGACCTGGAAATGAGGGAAGGAGGAGAGGGATAACATTAGGGCATTTGGTGGATGCTTTTATTCCAAGTGCCGCACATTGTCATGAGTGCATACATTTCTAGCCTGGGTGGTCTCGGTGTGTATCAAACCCCTAAAAGTAACAGTGTTTTAGGTATTACAGTAACACACTCAATATGAAACTAAACAGTAAACTATTGTATATTTCTGACTCAAAAAGCATTTCACAACTTTTGCAGTTTGAATTTTGTTTATTGAGATTGCAGGACCTGACAATACTGGGGTTGGACCAGTACGGGTTTTTGAAGGCCAATACTGACACAGTTTTTTTAGACTCAAGACGATGTTTTGCCGATATTCAGTATCTTTAAATTTGACCTTCTTCATGCCAAAAAATTACATATTCAGTGTTTCCCTCAGAATTTTATTCTTGGCCGAAACAGCATTTAGACCATCATGGGACACTTAAACTCTACCACACAACTAAGCCTTTAAATGAAGAATGAATTTACCCCAAAAAACAACATAATTGAACAATTAAATGTAGAAATAGAATGTGCAAAGAAAATAAAATGTTATTGCAGGGTTTACTGTTTTTTGTAGCTGTGGTTAGGAAGGAATTTCCCTCATGTTGGCAGTGGACAAATATCCGATATTTAATAAAAGGCCAATATCTGAACAAACCGATATATCAGTCGAACCCTAAACAACACGACAGAAAAATACCCCTTCTCTACCTTCAGATTGCCTTTCGTGGTGAAAGCTCTGCCGCAGATGGAGCAGACGAAGGGTTTCTCCCCGGTGTGCGTGCGCTCGTGGATCTGCAGGGCGCTGGCTGACGAGAAGTTCTTCCCACAAACGTTGCAGTTGTGCTGCTTCGGCGTCCGGCGAGGAGGAGCGGGGCCGAGCAGCGAGGTCATCCCGGGGCTGCCGACAGACGGATAAGCCGGAGGGACGTGGAGACTGAACGACGGGTGCTGCTGCTGCCCCTCGTTTGGGTTGCTTGGTTGACTGTGCCCATTCATCTCGGTTTTTATCATGCCCGATGAAGTGCTGGTAACCAGGCCTGGAATGCTTTGACCGGCAGCTGAAATGAATGAATAGGAGAGAAGGTTGTGTTTCCCCCTCAGTTGTTTTTTGAAACACATTATGATTTATACAGAGTAAAGCCAACATTCTGCACACAGATTAATGAGATATCCTGAAAAGAAAAAAAACCCTGTACAACACGTTTTGTAGGCCACAGCGACGCCATACGTTGTCATTTCTATCATTGCACGGATATATGACTTTGTAACTTTACCTCGCTCTCTGCTCAGCTGGAATGGCATACTGTAAGGACTCTCCTCCTTCACACACAGCTTGCTGGGCTGCATCCCCCTCAGCTCCTGGGCCGCCGCAACAGCTGCCGCAGAGGTAGGAGAGTCGGATTGCTCTCTCTTCACCGAGGCTGCCAAAAGTTCTTGAGACTCTGGCCTGTTGTTCACGGCCGGAGATTTGATCATCATGCCTTCAGATTTGCTTTGTACAGGAGATGCTGACACATGAGGTGACCTGGAGGATTCAGACACGTTTGGGCTGACTGCATTACAATTCTCCACCTTTTTCTCCGTCAAAGAGAAGTTGATAGCAAGTTGGCCACTGTCCATAAAACCATTAGTGAGTGACTTTATGCCGAAGGAGTGGTTTAGGCTTACTGTGGAGTCAATCATCCTCATTTGGTTCTCCAGCGCTGCTATACTTGAAACTATGGCCGAAGCCTTGGGAGGGGAATTACAGACAGAGCTCAAGGGCCTCGGACTTACACCTTCCTCCATATTTTCTGTCTCTTCTTCCTCTTCGTCATTATCATCCTCCATTGAAATGTCATCGATGAGGTCATTGTCATTGCTGCTGAGACTGTCAAAGTTCCTCTCATTGAAGGAGATGTCGCCGTCCATCTCCTGCAGCCCCTCCATGAGGGAGGAGTCTGGGATCTGTCCACCCATGTGCATACGGATGTGCTGCTGGAGAACAACAGCGTTGGTGAACTTCTTCTGGCAGATGGGACATGAGTGTTGTATCCGAACTGAAGGGTTTTCTCTGTGAACGCCAATGTGAGTCTTCAGGTTGCCTTTGGTGGTGAAAGCCCTGCCACATACCTTGCATTTAAAGGGCTTCTCCCCAGTGTGGATGCGGTAGTGCATCTTCAGCGCACTCTGACAGCTGAGGACACGGTGACAGAGGACACACTGGTTGGGGTCTGTGATCTTTTTGTCAATGTTCTCCACCAGCTGCTGAAGCTTTGAGGTCTCAGATGTTTGCATAGAGTCCAGGAAGCCGCCGGATGAGAACTTCATCTCCTCCGAGTTGAGCGAAAGGGGCGAAGAGTTGGAGATGGGGGATGCCGGGGTGGCGGGTTCGGGCGTGGTGGCTACAGTTGGGGTTGTGGTGCTTGTTGCCACAGTAACTGGGTTGGCCCTCAGTCTCAGGGTGCAGTTTTGGGGCAGGTGTACCCCCTCTGTTTTCAGTATATTGGAGGCTTCTGTCTCGCGGTTACACTGTGGAGACTCTGAAACAGGAGGGAAATGAGGCTCGCTGCCTATACGATTAGGTGACAAAGACGCACATTCACCTGAGGCTGGCCGGTAGGGAGATTTAACGGATGGTGTTACACTTACAGGGTCATTTGAGCTTCCTATACTGGTAAGAGTGGAGGAAAGCGGAAGACCCATAGGGGTGGGCAGAGTTGCTACAACAGGTTTGCTATCCAGCCATGAGGAACCTGGTTTTTCTGGGGGGAATGTCATTCCATAGGGAATACCTGAACTTGTTGGCACATTGTCTAGATACTCTGGCACAGGATAGGGGTTCATCTGAACATGAGGATACTTTTCTTTATGCCTCTGGAAGTGGACCTTTAAATTCCCTTTTGTGGAAAAGCGATTGCCACAGATGTTGCATTTGAAGGGCCGCTCCCCTGTATGGGAGCGCAGGTGGATCTGCAGAGCACTATCGCTGCCAAACACTTTGGCACAGAACCTGCATTTATGCTTGAAGAAGGGCTCCTCCGGGCTGGGCTTGGTTTCGAACAAGGAGACGTTGGGCAGTTTTCCTTTCCTGTGCTTCATCAGGGCTGCAAGAGGGTCAAGTGCATTAGCTGTGGCAGCAATGCTAGCCAAGGGGTTGGGGAATATGACGCTGCTGGGGGGGCTCTGAGGTAGAAATGGCAGGCTGGAGGATGAGCTGAGGAGACTGCTCTGCCCCAGGGACAGCGGGCTGGAGGAGCTCAGTGTCTGAGTACAGCTAATGCTGCTTGTGTGTGAGCCGGTATAAGGAGGCAGTAATGCGGAAATGCTGCTGCTGCAGCTGGAGGGGGGCGGGGGTGAGTTTTCTGAGGAGGCCGAGGTACACGCAACATCTCTAAAGGTGGACTGGCCACATAGAGTTTGTGAGGAGAGACTTTGTGACTTTTCAAGCACAGATGACAAAGAAACAGAAGCCTGTCCGTTGATGGCTGAGGGCATTGTTCCTGACAGTGGGAGGATGGGTGGAGGGATGGTGCCTTGAGATGGGAAAGGGTTAGGTGCCAGAGACAGCGCTCTAGAGACTGGGTTCAACGCTGCTTGTGTGGGTTGTCTGTTCATGACGGCTACCTGGCTGCAGATCTGCTCAATAAGCTGCAGCTGGTGGACCTGTTGTTGCTGCAGAGCCAGCAGGTGCTCCAGGATGACTGGGATGGCTGCCGAAGCTGCCTTCCCTCCAGTGCCACTGCTGCTTATTCCCTGGGAGAACTGAGCGACAGCCACCCTTGTGCTGTGAAGGATCTCCAGCGTCACATTTGTACTCGGCATGCTGTAGCTGGCAGCAGCCAACATCTGAGGGGAGGCGGACTTAGCAGAATCTGGAGGCTGGGGGCTGGAGGTCGCTGTGTATTTGTCCTGTGGACGATGCTCGAGCTCCATGGCTTCATCCCGCTCCCTCCCTTCCTCTAGATTGTCTAGGCTGTCGTTGTCATTCACCAGCGTCTCTTCCAGCTCAAAGCCCCCGTCCGTGGATTCTGCTGCGGTCGAGTCGCTGGGTGCCATGCTGGGAACTGGGGAAGGTCCGATAGGAGACTCCTCGGGAACAGGCATCCCCTCGTCGTCCTTCACTATCAGGACCAGCGGGTCATCAGTACAGACCATCTGATGCTGGCTCAGTTCGGTCCAAGTGAAGAACTCAGCGCAGCACTTCTCACAGATGTGTGTTTCTTCGCTGTCATGGCGGCTTTCACCTGCATTCATCTCCTCTCTCTCCATGCCTTCCAAGATGCCTGAAAACAGAGAAAAACGAGATAAAGAATTTATTATAGTGATGCTTTACCAAAAGGACAAACCGTACTTTTATCACTATGTAATTAATTGCTAATAGTGCCTACTATATTTTCTTAAAATCATACATGTAATTTAGTTAAAGCTAAAGTTCCCCAACTTTTTAATTGTTCATAGTTGTACACAGTGCTAGCACAGCAGTTTAGAGTTAGTTGTATTTAATGTGTAATACAACTTCAGAACCTGCAAAATGAAAAACGCAACAGGCCCCATGATTTAACTCATGGAAGTTGAGCACTATTCACTTTCCTTGTTTTCAGATGTTAATATTCTTTTTTTTAAATCGATAAAAATTCAATAAAGTTATCTGACGTCTCATTGTGTATCCAGACAGCTAATGAAATTCCATAGAGTATATTGATTTCCAGTGCATTTGTATAATTCAGTACAGTGTCACATCTGCGGCCTCAAATGGGGTCCTTACCACATGTTGGTCAAACAGTATCTGCACATAATTCTTTGTGTTTGTTTTACCCTCCTAAGAGTACTAGATGGGTGGAGTTTAATGCATCAGGGCAATTCAGATAGTGTGAGGTATGTTGACAACCACGGAAACGTACACTAAATTGACTTTCCTGTGAGTGGTGTCAATTTCTGACAATAATTGCTATTAATAATAAGCTATTTGATACTCCAAACAGGTTGAAACAAATTTTCCAAATTATTAACCGTTATAATTACCATGCAATTTGACTGAGCTCTGGCCCAGACAAAATTAATCAATTTTTCAAATTTCCAGAAGAACAAAGTTGTGATTCTGCAGCAACGGCAGAATGACAAACAACTGCAGGCAATCACTTATATAATATTCTTAATAGCAGACTTCAATTTAGAAGCTGAAATCTTCAAAAGGCAGCATGATGTTATTTCTATTATAACCTACCGCGGAATAGCTAAATGGCATGCAAGATCATTTAATAAACATGTTCCAGATTTAGAGGAAAGTGGAATAAAGAAAGAAAAGAGAAAGAAACCAATAATTAGCCCCTAAGATCCTTATATGAGTAACATTATGAGATACGACATATTTTCTGTTCTCATTATTAACTTTGAGAGTTGTAATTTGTCATCTCAATCCACTGGTACTTTTTGACCAAATTTGGTTAGATCTGTACAATTTGCTACATTCAAACACACATTTTCAGAAACACGAATGTGCATAAAAAAAATTTCTTTCAGTTTTGATGATGATCTTTTGACATCATATTTTCCTTTTGTCCTACTTCAGTAGAGCTGATATGTAACGTCCCTCCTGAAAAGATTTTAGATTGAGAATCACTGCTGCATCTGTTCAGGCTTTGCCCCATTAGGAAACAGACAGCAACACCAGATGGAGAGATTCTGGGAAATTAATAGTAAATTACGGTTACATACACCCAGGCTTCCCTCTTTCTGTTTTACTTAACTTTTTGAAAAGGGGGGAAGCGAGAGAGGTGGGTGAGGGGAGGCAGGTGTAAATATGACATCAGATTAATTCAAACCTTTTTCGTTAAATATCGAGGGCCGTTTTTTGTCACGATAAATAATTTACTATAATTTTTTTGAATTAAAATAATTTACTGCAATAATTCTTAATATCACATGATCTTAAATCACGAAGGAAGTTATGACGAAGTGTGTGTGTGTGTGTGTGTGTGTGTGTGTGTGTGTGTGTGTCTGACACATTAAACTGTTAAGTCCTACTGAACATACTGTATCTGCATCTTTCTTTTTATGTTCTTGTGTTACATAAATTTGTGCAGACTTAAAGCAATACAAATGTGTGTGTTTGTGCAGGAACACACATGTGTAGGTATTTGCACATGCGTGTGCGCGCGCGTGTGTGTGTGTGTGTCTCTACGTGTGTGTGTGTGTTTG
>OMOV01049913.1:10400-23973 GCA_900312565.1 Beryx splendens | reverse complement strand
GGATGTGTGTGTGTATGTGTGTGTGTGGGAGGGAGCGGGACAGGCAGGCCGACTCTCTGGAGAACCACCGGCAGATTCCAACAGAAGACATTTGACTTTGGTGTCAGAGGATCCGGGTTGAGGTATTTGACTGTTGAACTACACTCTGGCGAGAGGGAGAGGCCACCCAGAGGCCCGGCTGAGCAGCAGTCCATCCAGACACAACGGGCCATGGGAGAAGAGGAGAAGAGGAGGAGAGGGGTGAGGCATGTAGTGTGCGGTATAGCCTGCTGCCCTGTGGGACGGCTATTGAGTGAAAGCTCACCATGCTTCAGTGGCTCGCAGCACAGCTGTGAGCGTGCTCAATATTGTGCGTAACACAAGCACTACAGTATGTTGGAAGCTGTTTTTTATGGTTCTTGTTCACAAAAATGGCGGTGGCGGTGTTTATCTTGCGGTGTCTACTGACATTTTCATATGTATTGTATCAGATATTTAATTTGCAGAAAGCAGACACTGTATTACTCAAACCCATTTCACTGGAATCTTTCCCACTGAGGTCAAGCACAATTTTACTGCAACAACACAGGCCTGTTTCCTGGGGTGTCTCCCCACTTCCCAGGGTTTGCCAAATTATGGTATGTTTGTTTTGACAGACTAGCTTACACGTCATGGGAGCTCAGCGTCAAAGCTTAGTGTTTAAACATTTTACATTGCTCAAACATGAATTGCCAAAGGAAGGCAAAGAGCTATACTGGACTGTACTGTACTGTACTGTACTGTACTGTACTGTACTGTACTGTACTGTACTGTACTGTATGCATCACCGCACTCGGTTGCATGCCACTGACTAATCAGTTTGTTGCCCACTTTGCTTGTGACAATGCCCTTTGCACTGTGCTACTTTTAGTCATAGGTTTTCAGGCATGAATTCACTATGCAGTGAGCGTGCAATTACATTCATAAAATAACAGCAGAAAACATTTGTCTCTGGAGCATGTTTGTGTAGTACAATATCGCTGCTGGGTGAAGACCTTCTATCTCCAAAATGCTGGCTGTTCAGGAACTAAGAAAAAGTCTTGTTTTTAGCTTGATGACAATGCATTTTGATGCTATGAAAGGGTTTCATAAGCCCAAGAGGTCAGAGAATTTTCTCAACTCATAGAGGGGCATGCAATCCTTCAATTAATGGTGAGCAGCCAGCCCAGCATGAAGTCTCCTTTCTTCTCCCTGACTGACTTATCTCTGCAAAGCCAATCAATAATTAACTACAGGACATGCTGTGATGAGGATGGTAATGCCCCCTTAGCAAGATAACGCCTCACATTATCACTCTATTTAGCCTCTCTAATGGTGGAGTGTACATGTATAACTGACCTCAGCCATTTATTAATACTGGGTGACATCCTTGTACTACCTTTTGTATCAGTGTGAGACTGTAGCTACATACACATGGATAAATAGGTATATAAAAAGGTTTTTTTGTAGAATTCCATCCAAAAATTTTTTTATCTTGCCAATACAACAACTCTTATCACTGCTATTATTTCAGCCATGCCAACTTTTACATATGTATCTTCTGCTGACTTTGTGTGAAATGGATGGAAATAGTAACTTTGTAATGCTAATGGGGATTAAGACACACTGATAGCATCATCAGCATGTTAGCTGTGCCTCAGTACCCATATAGCTTGTGTACATCTGTTAGACAATATGTCCCAGTGTAAGCCTTTTCTTCATACTTCAGTTTTATAAGGCTTAGCCATAGTAATATATATCAGAAACTATATGTAGCATCACTAATCAAACACTGCAGAGCGGCTGACCATTTGCAATGAGACCGCAGACACATACACCATCATAGAGTCATACAAATTATGATTACATATTCTAACCTGTGATACTATTATACATTATACAGTGTTCACACCTCACATGCTGCTGGTCAATGATGAATGAATGAAGTTAACACAGAGTATAGAGAGTGTGCCGATGGCTCTGTGGTAATAGGTTCCAGTCGTTGGCCATGTGCTTGTATTGAAGTGAAAGGTCAGATCGCTGAGTGAGATACCTATCACAAGTATCTCTCTCATGATCTGACAGCTCTCCTGAGAGAGATCACATGAACATAAATAGGGTTTCTCTGTCGGTGGTTGGTAGAGGTTGTAGAGGTTGTTTTTGTCCAGATACCTACAGCAAGTTAAAGTCTACATCATGAAGTCAGTAAAGATTTATTTTACCTAACGTCACGGTTTCCAGCCCCACCACTGCATAAAATTTTTGTTCAGTTTTTGCTACATATCATCAGTATGAATTTCAATTTCCCATGTCATTCTAAACATAGACTTGTAAATATTCAAGCTCAAGCAGTAGCAAAGGCATAACTCCCAAAAGTAAAGATACACTGTGATACAATCTGTCAAATTGGATAGAGGATTTTATCCAGCTGTCATCGACTATCAATAACAAGCAGACGCCTCTGTGGCGTTGTTCTTTTGAAGTGCCAAGGCAAATTCTACTGTGTGTAGGATGCGGATCTAAGAGAACAATAGTTGATGAGACAAATCAGCTTGTCTCTCCCTAACTGTGATGCATTTCCCACTGGAGGTTCTCTCTTGTTCTCCACATGTCGTTTTCCTCTTCTCTCCTGTCTACTCTCATATCCTCAACAGAATCTTGCATCACTTCTCAAGTTTGCACTACGTTTCCCTTCAATTTCTTTTCCTTCTCTCTAGTGCAGTACCTTTCAGATGTTATTTGAATTTGGATATTAACTATTATCACTTGAACAAAATTCCAAGGTCTTAAAAGTCAAAGTAAGTTAACTTTCTTGAATATATTGACGAATCTGGCTCTTTAAAAGTAGTTTGTTTCCTCTTCAGAGGGAATGATGTTAAGCAGTGTGGGCATTTGGCAGGCATCCGTTGGTGCCTCTTGTTTGAATAAAAAGTAACTGTCACTGACAAGTCCTCGCGGAGCATAAAGCCTAACTATAAGCAAACAAAGTGGTCTAAACAGATGTATTATTCATAGAGCTCATAAGACATTCCGCCTCTGCGAAACTCCTCCATTCAAAGCGGAGCCGCTGTGGGACCTGAGTGGGAAACCAAAGATGTGAAGGAACATGGAGCAGCTCTGTCTATCTGTCAGTTGTTCAGTTATGTCTTTGGAGCCTCAACTTTGTTATGGTAATGAAGGGAAAAGGTATGTCATTGCGCATCTTCAAAGCAGAGGCATCCTTTTGGTTTAACTGCATTGCGTTGTCTTGCATGTTTCCTAAAACTTTGTGACATTTGTTACGTACCTGTCAGTCTGTTTGGCTTCAGACACAGCAGTTTGCAGGGTGCTAAACTAATCATACTAATAAATGAAAAAGGCAAAAAAATAAATAAATAAAAGTCTGACGTCCACTCCTGACTGCTAGTTTTTCTTCTCCTTAGGGTGTGCAGTGATAAAGAACTGACAGAGAACATAAAGAGAACACAGAGAACAGGTGCAGTAGAGAAGTCAAATTAATTTTCAGCATTCATATTCCAAAAAAAAGACTGACCGAAAAGATATTGGATGGAACCTATTTCCCAGGGTCTGCTTTAAATACATGAATTCTCTCACTGTATTATTTATCTCTTACAGAACAGATTTTTTTATCCAACTGAAATTGTTATGGTCTGCACACTGACAGAAGAAATACATTAGTCTTTAAATATATCGGCTCCTTGTCTTCCTTTTTTGATCTCAATTAATTCCATAATCATTGTGATTGAATTTAAACCGTCCTCTCTGTTCTGTATAAATAGTCTCTCCTACACAAAACATATGCACATAACATAATGGCACATAACTCCCCAGAGACAAAAGACCATACATTACATTACACTCCTTTTATGCAGAGTAGTTGTGTCCCTGCCTGCTCTCTCGTTGCAGCTCTTTGGATAATCCCAGACACCCCGAGCTGCTCATTAGACATTGGCCTTTCTTCCCACTGGTGTCACAGCGCTCCGAACCCGCGGCCGGCACTCTGTTCAAGCAGAACCACCCTCAGCTAACCATCCCACCAGGGACAGACAGGCAGAAAGTTGAGGGGTGATCACAACAGCAGCGATCACACAGAAAGCAGTGGGCTCAGAAAATAATGAGAAAGTTGAACAATGTCTCAACTAAATCAATATCACACAGCCATACGCTGTGGCCTTTGCAGCAGCACAGGTGAGCGAATATCAAAGAGTGAATAGGTGCTGATGGTTTTAACTTCTTTGCTCACTTTACCTTACTTTTGGTCAAAATGAGATGCATGGATAATACTCCTTTTGCATGCTTTTTGGGATTCTCACATGCTCTTGATGATGACTGGTGTGTCTTAAATCCCACATCATATGATAATAAACAGTTGTTTGCATATTGAAAGCTTTAACAGGCCCACATACACTACTTTGCAAAACATATGCATATTACACATTGAGGATTTTTTTTTAATACAAACTCAGTAAAAAAAAAAAGGCAACAAAAGAAAGACATTGTGCTTTTTGTCACTAGGGTTGTATCTTTTTAACAAATGGTACAGTGAGTGCATATGAACGCCAAGATACAGTAAAATGATGGTGTACAAAGCTGACCTGGCTTAAATAGTACTTTCAAACACTTTTTATGGTTTGTTTTAACCTTCTCAGGTACCAGATGGGTGGGGTTTGGTATAACGTGTGTGCCAGAAACACCAGATATTATTTGGAAGTCGACTTAATATACAGTATGTTTCTGTGGATGACATCTTGCCTGACACCTGAACTCAGTTGTTCTCAGGTGGTAAACCGCATCTATCTGGTATGTAGAGAGGAGTTGTTGGCAACTACTATTTCACCCAGGTCAGGCTGAAACAATATACGACAAAAAATAACATATATGGACCCTGATTTAACTTTCTTTTGTCCTACAGAGATTGCAGTCACTGGAGTACATAATCTAAGTGTTGAATAATTAATGATGGTTTCAAAAGTATTGCTTACTATATCTTACTATATCTTTTTCATAAATTACTAGCCATGTGAGAGTGTGAGATGATGATCTTCTCTCGCTCTCGCATTTCTGTCTGCATGTGCGTGTGTGTGTTTATTGTATCTTCGCTTTAACTCCTCATAGATGAAAGAAAACAGACTCTATAGCTGCTTCCCAAACCACATCAAAACCTTTCATCTCACTAGAATTATGATGCATCCATTGAGTATAAGTATGTTATTTTTAGTGTGGCAAACAGTGTGTTTTTGGGCTAGCCTGTGATCAGTGTGATTTGGATTCAAATGAGTTTGGCTGTGGTAGCACTAGTCTTTTCAGGCGGTGCAGCTGCAAGTTGAAGTGTGCACTCAAAATAGCTCAAATAATGGGACGCTATTTAGTTCATGTGTTTGAATGATTATTGTACAGGTCTCAAAGATAAACAAGCCTAATATAGTCATTTAGAAATAGCTCAAATGTCAGGCTGAATAACAGGATTTGACACTGAAATGAAGGCAATGTGTTGAATACCAACCCGAATACACATCTCAAAATTTTTATCCCTTTGTCAATCCCTTTTTCCCCTGTTCCTCTCTACAGTGAAGGTGTTGCCATTGTAGCATGTGAGTCGTTTAAAATGAGCAATTACAGCAGATACCAGCAGTATCATTTGCATGTAAATTGCTTTTTTCCCCAACCAAGGTCAGTTTTAGGCTTAACCCCAACCCTGAGTTTTGTATTTTGTTTGTTGCTTATAAGCCTATGTCTCTGTGGGCCCAATTTGATATGCTGCTTATTTTGGTCTATTAAAACTTGGCCTTTACTGGTAGAGTGGCAGTGCATTTCAATAGGATATTATGAGTATGGGCCATTCAATGGGGATTATGGTTTTGAAGGGCATAAGATCAGTGGCAATTTAGTGTAATGCCCATCTGGACTTCATCATTATCAGTCACTCTTTTTCACACTGAGGGCGGAGAATGTCCACCCTCTTTTTTTTCTTCACTACAGTAAATAGAGAGGAATTGGACAGAATAGGGGGGAGAAACAGCCAGGTTGCCACAGAATGAGTGGGACAAGGGCTAAATTTATCAAGTCATCTGTCTGGACAAATAGGCGAACCTTCCTGACAGAGATATTTTTATGAAGGACAACCTTCAGGTGTCTGTACTGTACATGATGCAAGGTTACATCATCCAGTAACCTCATCTCAGCAGACACATCCAATATAGGTGTGTCTTGACAACAGACTGTCCACCACAAGGTTGGACATCTACTGACATTCAGAGAACCCACCAGCAATGACATTCTATAAATGTTAGTGCATCTGTCAAAATATGCCATCAGGGAGGAAATGGAATGGCCAAAGATATATAATGTACAGAAATACCAAAGGAAATCGAACCAAGGACAAATCCAAGGTATGTATACATTATGGGTGGTATGTGGAGAAAGTCACCTAAAGGCAGGCCACATTTATTACACCTGGAAGCCTTCAATAGACAGGTTTCTCTATTTCTAAGGCTTGGGACACGTACAGATCGTCACCATGCGATACATTTAAGTCTTTTTAGTCATATACACAAACTTCAGTGTTCAAATTCAAATGTATTTAGAGAAGTATTTGTAATTTGAAATAAGGTATACTTTATTGTATTGAATTTGCCAGTGTTCGCCTGACTAGTTTTGTATTCCTGGAACATCAAACATGTATTTGCACTTAATATTAAGCACATTCCTCTAAATCTGTAGGATATATCCTTTTCTTGTCTCTAATCTGGCCTCAAGAGACAAGGGATTTGCTCCTGTGTGCTTCTGCATATTTTAGCCACCTCCACATAAAGCCAGCTATTTGCTGTAAATAGCTGTCTCTCTCCAGGGAATGGTTTGTCATGGTATGTGACAGCGGCGATGCTGGCTGCTGTACTTTACAGTCCACTACTGGTCTATTTTTCAGGCTATCCATGTTCTTACAAAATGTTCTCATGCTCTTGAATCCTTGGCTTTTAATAAAATAACACTGAAAGAAACCTCACCAGAGGCTCTGTAGAAAGCAATCCATTGCTAAGTGTAATGAATTGTATCATGACATATTCAGCGTGCTGCTGATGTTTGCTGTTTCTTTAGGAACCACATGTATTCAGCTTGGCTGTGTGCAAGGCTGTGGAGGCTTGTATCGACTGATAATGGAAGACAAAATAATAACTGCTAGATGATGTAAAATCTCAAAATGTTCTGAAATGTTCCTTTAAATGAGGTTAAAATGTAATAAGACCTGTTGATGTCATAAATTGCTGGATTATATAATAATATTCTTACTTCATAAGTGATGTAGCAAAATTTAATTGATGATGTTAATAGTAGCATTGACTGATAATTTAATAGCTTGTAAAAATAAGAGTGCATATGTTGTTATAGTATTATTGGTCAATGTTATTAATACATCACCAGTTACAAATCTGTTACATCCTTATGAAGTGATTATCATCAGTTGATGTCATAATGTGATGTTATTACATAATAAAACAATTCATTACATTAACGAGGTTCATTACATTTTTGTGCCCATTCACAGGGGCGTTTTATTACATTTTGACAAGTTATTACATTATCTGGCAGTTCTTACGTTATCTGTTGCTACAAGGCTTTAAAACACTATGTAAATTAATAGAGTACAGGTGGATGATAAGGAAAATACCAGTGGAACTTTTGTTTCATTTGACCTTCTGGGTTTCACTTCCTATTCCTGTTTCCTGTTGTGTTTGGAAACACAAACTCTGTGTTCCATTTCTCTGTCTTTTTTCCCACACAGTTTCTCCCCAAACTTACATGGATGTTAAAATTGCAAAACTGAGGAATCACTTAACTTAAATATTTATTGCACATGGTGGGGTAGACCCTGTGAAGGATCTGCAGGGTAAAATAAACAATTACGCCAGGAAAAATCAAAGGGTTTCACTTGGATTTTGAAGGTTACTAGCCACATGCAGGAGCTTGGCAGGAAAAAGTGGCGTGATATGAACATGGAATAGAGGAGGCATGTTGACTGCAGCCCCCACCCTGAGGTGAGTAATGACTCAACACTTCTGCTCTCAAAATAATTTGAGAGGGGAGACTTTTCATGACTCACATTCTATTCTGTTCTGCCCAGTTCCATACAAAGTGGACAGCTAAAGTACTACTTAGCTACTACTTAGATATAATTTTACCAAACTCCACAGCTTCACATCAGTGCATAACAAGCAACCAACTCATGCACTCAACATGCTGCACTCGAAACGCTGCTACTGTACATGCTGCACCGCATATGATCTAATCATTTTTCTTCTATCGTCACTTACTTATTTACGATGTTTGAAAAAAACAAAAAAACAGCAGTTGCTAAATCCTTCTTTCTCAGCACTCACAAGCCCTTTACACAGCCCAGCTATTTCACACAAACACAGCTGCAGAAGCAATAGAAGCACTCCCAGCAGGTAGACAGCTTGAACATGAAACAGACTTGTGGGATGTGCAGCGCTCGAGGCAACGCTTCAGCATCTGGAATGGGACCAACGTTTGGAGTTTTAATGCAAAGGGAAAAACACAACAATGCAGAGAGGCAGAGAAGTATGAAATTGTTTGTGTGAAAACATTTCCTAATGCTCTTGACGAGAAAATGACTTTTTCTTATCTGGCATGTGGATTATGTTGCCCTCAGCAAGTGACCTTGTTTACGGAAAAGATGTTCAGCGCACTGTATGGATTTTAAGTGAATTAATTTGGAGCTCTCGAACTTTTCCTCTTCCTCTGAGAGGGGAAATTGCATTTTTAGTTGATGCCTTTTTTAACTTCAAGATCCTTTGAAATATTAACAACCTTGTCTCTTTACTGACGGGCCACACAATAGTTTATATTTGACCGTAACCAAAGTGAATATCTGCACAGCGATCAGAACGTAAACTGGAAACTCTTATATAAATGCATGTGACACCCCTGCAGCAAAGCATTTGTTCATGCATTTAAATAGGAATATTATTATAATGATGGATACGTTCTACTTATAGATTCTGATATTCTGCCAGTCTGTTAACTCTTCCGCTTGCCGGTGAATATTAGTCTGTAATTGGTTTGAGGGTGTTGAGGGCCCCGCAGAGAAAATGAGCTCAAACATTTGACCCCTCGCTGCTCACTCTCAGTGGTGGTTCTGGATCATTCCACCATCAATCTCCCTAACATAACCCCCCCTCCTCCCAGCAGGCGCCCTTACGGATAAACCATTATAGCTGTCAAGATGAGGAGATTTCACATTATGTTGGGAAATGTCACTATTAAAACGAATCTCTAAATTAGAAGGGTTTTGAAGCAGGGACACATTGTAGCACCGCTGGACTGGAAACCCTATCTATGGCCTTGCTGAGAAAAACTGTTACTTTTCAGACTATTCAGCATTCGGCATTATTCTGTATGGGACAAAGCCTTTTCTGTGTTTGTGAAAATCAATGTTTTTTTCACAACCATATCTAGAATTGATGGATTTTCAACAAGTGTTGAGAAGTGATGACACCATGTCTATGAACATAGACATCAAAATCATCCATGTGTCCCTGGTGGAGCATTCGTTTCAGTGCTCCATGCTAGCACCTTAGCATACACTATGTTGAGTGATAGTAGGTGACTAGCATTATCTCAAAAGTGTGAATAAAGGAACTTATATAAGCAGCTCTAAAGCTAAATGGTAAATAATTTTAAATGACATACAGCTACGTTTGGCATGTTTGTGTAGACTGGTAAAATTTACATGATGCAAAAATAACATACTGTTTTTAACTAGGGACTACTTTCCCGCTCTTCCTGCGTGACTTGTTTTTGTTTACACAGGAAGTGAATATGGTGGGCGAGGGTAGACTGTGTATTACTGGTAAAAAATCATTTTTACGTGAAATAGTTCCAAAAGTAAACCTGGCTACATCAGCTATATTTAGTTAATGATATTTAAATTCATATTTAAAACAGACCATATAATGAAAACAACTTTTCATGACTAAAAGATAAGAGAAGATCTTACTTTGGATATACAGCATGCGACCAATCAAGATAGAGTATGCTACATACCACTCGCTTCACTTTATAAAAAGTTGTTGTTTCACTGGATGTGTCCTTGGGTCAAAAGTTGGGTTTGTTAAATATTATTTGTTAATGTAGAGCAATTTTGTATTTTCAATGGATGGAGGGCGACCTGCTCGCCTTGTCACATCGTGTCTGGTGTGCAACTAATGATCTACCAGGGAGGGACACATGGATGGTTTTGGTGTCAGTGCTCCCATCATTTAAAAGGGAAGTTGACCAACAGGCCAGTTTCTCAAAACTTGGTGTATTCTTTTAAACCATAATAGATGTATAAAATATGTCAAACACAGCTTCTGGTCAGTCGAGATGCCTCTCAAGTCCAGTATGCAGCAGTTCTCTTCCAGTGTCTGACTGAGATCAAACAGCATCTGTCAGCCTGGACACCAAAGCCAGACTTGTATGAACTACTTCATGAAAGAAAGCAATGAGAAGTTCAGACGGATTTTGAGTGTGCACGCGCACGTGTGTGTGTGTGCGCACGCCTCTCGAGCATGCATGCAGTGAGGTGGTACAGAGGTGAGACTTTCAGGTCCCTCCGGCTCTTCGCAGTACATCAAGTGTAGAGCCATTTCTTTGCTTAATCATGCAGCATGTTTGAAGGAGCTTACTTGAGCAGAAAATTGGATATAAAACACATGAAGTCATCAGACTCATACATTATCTATTGTGAGCAGAAGGGGGTTTGCAACAATTGTGGTTTTCTGAAGAGATGAGTTGGGGACTATACTAGAGTTTCTGTGAAGGTTAAGGTACACCTTCACTTGACAAAAGCAGTTTTAGACTTGGGCTGTGCTAAATCATCCTGTAGATACAGAAGTGCAACACACACACACACACACACACACACACACATGCACACACACCAGTCTGTAGCACTTTCTCCCCTGCTGCATCTCCAATAATATAATAATAACGCTCACCAGAATGCTCACTGTTTAAAGAGTCCTATTACATCCACCCAGTCCCTCATGCTCAATCATAACGTCTCACAATGCGTCCACTCTGTGAGCCTCATATGTATTTAGCTTTATTTCACGTCCAGTCTTTTTCTTGGATGCAGTCTCCTGTAAATTCAATATTTTCTCTTTGCTCTGGCGGCCTCGGACCTTCCTGCCACACTGCCAGAAGTTCTCCTCAGTAATGTATTCTGAATGAGCTCATCTCATTAACAAGTTCAATGAAATCCAGTGCCGGATGGTTTGAGAAAGAGAATGTTTCAGGTCACCTTGTGTACAGTAGGATGGATCCCATCTCTTTCAGTGACGTTTCCTATTAGCACTGACTCTGTGTGCACACTATTATCTTCTGCCTACACAAGCATTAGGGGAGATTATGCTGTGGGTCTTTGTACAGCAAAAACCTGAGAAATCGTCTGCATAGAACTCCTGTGCTGATCATCTCTCTTGCGTTAGCCATTAAGGGATTTGATTGGCTAGATAGCTCAATGGCAGTGTATCTGAGAGTCAATATGGACTGTTTGGTAGACATAGGATGAATATAGGATAGACAAAATGGGAGCAGAGGGCTCCTTCTGCAATAAAAATATGTGGTTATATACTGGATATAATGTAATGGATTAGAATAAATATAATGCAATGTATTCAATAATACATTACATTCATGTTTATAACTTCTATAGCACTTTTCATAACAATTGTGCTTTATTGTATAGGTAAAGGCAAGAAGTCATACAGTAGTAGAAGTACAAGTGAATAAATCTATGAATTCATGAGTAACATTCATATGACATGTATCTTACTTTTACTGTATATATTCATATATGTTCAAAAACATATAAATTGCAAATATATTGTCAACACATATTACAATATATGAAAAAAATAAGCTATTTGGAGCCTTTAAAGTAAAATGTTGGCAGTGTGTCAGTATTGATTTGGTGATCTTTTGGGCTAAGCTCATAGGCAGACATTGTCTCTGATTGATTTCTCATTCTCTTGTTGGGAAATCACTTTGGCTATGATGGAATCCTCATCCACACCCATCATTGTCACCCACAATGACCCCTAATGAAAAATGGACCTTTATCCGTCCCATCTGTCTTTTCTATCGCACTTCACAGATTAATACAGCCATTGAGCCTTGTGTTCGATAATCCATTTGCTTTCCTTCATCGTTCATTGGCATTTCATATCTCCTCATAGGTCATAGGCCGCTGCAGTGATGTGAGATTGAAATATTCCAAGATGAGAGTGATTTCATGAAATCAAGAAGAAATGTCATTTCAGTGTGCTAATTAAAAGTTCTCTCCATCTAACATGGTCTATCTAACATTTTCTTCACTGCTCAGAATGGCCAATATCCTGTATTACGTCTATTTTTCCTGATTTTTTTGTTTGTTTTGGAGGTATTTTACCAAGAAGACATCATACCATTACGTAGGCCCTGCGGTCTGTGAGGATAGGTCAAATGCTCAAAGCCCTATTCATTAATATAACATGTTAACAAACCTGGGCTCACAGCCATCATCTTCCCTTCCATTTGAGACCAGATTTATTGCAGTGAGACTCCGAGGCCTGGCTGTGTCTAATTGCTCTTTTGTCTTCAGTCCTCCAGAGGTAAAGAGACTGGGAAAGGGTGGACCTGATGCAGCCTGAGCTCAGGAACAAATCCTCCACTTTATGCTCAGCATTTTCTCTTAGCTCTAGACACCAGTAACCTGTGTTAACACATTCTATTTCTCTCTCATTTAATCCTATACTAATCAAATCTTTCATGGTGGTAGGATTTTATTTGGATTTTAAAGAACCCAGAATTTCCAACTTGCTATATATGCATTTTGGGGGGAGGAAATGTCCTCCTGAAGTTCATCATTCAATATCTGTATCATATAGAGGGTGTAGTCTGCACCAAGTCTGTCAACCAAGGAATTACGTTACTTACTCTCCTTTAAAAAGTAACATAAGCTGTTTTCTTTTTGTGCCATCAATCATTTTCCAGGAGTATAGATGTCATTTATTTCGTGGGTATCTCGTTTTGGAACAAAACTCGCCCTCACGTACATCTGGATGATGATTCATTCCCTTTTCAATCACCTTATTTTTTAATTAAGCAGGAAAACGAGGTCTGTGAAAAGAGAGCTAATCTTTATTAATTGGGCTTTCTGCACCACTGGCTTGCTGAGGGGATTGTTATAAAATGTCCTCTGAAGTCACATGACGGTTCATTTATTATCAGCTGGAAACCTTCCTTTTATACACACACATGCACACGCTGGTGGAAGGACAAATGCATGCGTTCGCCTGCGCACACACACACACACACACACACACACACACACACACACACACACACACACACACACACACACACACACACACACACACACACACACACACACACACACACACACACAGTGCCCTAGGCAACGGCGCCTCCCGTTGCCCCTGTCTTGTAGGGGAAAGCGCTCTGGGCCGTGGGCTGTAACCAGGGAGGGATGGAGGGTATGAATAAGAGATCAGACGGACATGGGGAGGAGGCC
>OMOV01049895.1:1425-19505 GCA_900312565.1 Beryx splendens | reverse complement strand
AAATCTCTCTCTCTCTCTCTCTCTCTCTCTCTCTCTCTCTCTCTCTCTCTCTCTCTCTCCTCTTTAGACTACATGATAACTACTCCTCCACACAACAGACCAATAATCTTCTAGAGCAAAAGCTTCATTCAGTGGTGAGATCCACACTATTTCTACATGTCTTCTAGATATATATAAATAGCCAATAACTTATACCTACATTAATAACAACATAGATATATAGATAGATATATAGATACAATTTTTAGAAACATGTATAGGCCTGTCTTTACCAAGTTGTTTAAGATTTACTAAGCAGTGGTAGCAGAAAGTGACAGATGTGACACAGGTCCCCCATCTGTGGAGGGTTTAATGTACTTCTGTGATAATTGTGTTTTCTGTACTCCATCAGGCTCAGAGTATGGAAGGAGAACGTGAGAGGTTGAACCAACATATTTCAACACTAACAGAGCAGCTTGCCAATGCTAAATTTGCCACCAGCATGGAAACTTTTAATGTAAGAACTTCACCTCCCTCTGATAAGGCAAGAAAAAAAAAGATCTAAGACCAAAATGCGAAGATGAAGAAATCCAGATTAAATGTTGAATGAGTGTGATATGCCCTTATTCTGTTAATTTACTGTACACACTATATTTCATAGTCTTCTTTCATGGACTCCGTTTGGTTTGTTTATCCCCATGTTTTAGAGTTGATTGCTAATGATATTTAGCACTAGAATGTTTTTTTTTTATTATTTAAAAACACAGTTTTTACATATTGTTCTTTGATTTGGGACCATTTGATTAATAACTTGATCCATTTCCACACTTGCCTCTACTTAGGTAACATCAGTACTGCACAAAACTGTTGACCACCATTTCCAGTCAGACAATGCCATCAACCAGTTTGTTCTCCCCATCACTCCCCCTCCGGCTCAGTTCATGGACCTAACTGGTCGAAAGGCCAAAGCAGCTGGGCAGGAGCAATCTCTGGGGTCCGTTCCAGAGGAGGAGGAGTCTGACTGGTCGGAGATGAGTGAAGAGACCCCACGATTTATACTGACAGGATCAAACAAAGGTCATGCAAAGACTGTTGCATTTTCCCCATGGAGACACAGCGAGGGAGAAGGAGACTTAGACAGCGAGTCAGGGGGTGAGGAAATCGTCAGACGACACCTTTCACGTTCACTGCAGATACCTCACCTCCAGTTCACTGTCCACAGTGAGATTTTACCCGTTCCTCTAACCGATGCTTGTCATGCCAGTTTCAAGAACCTATCTGACGGCATGACGGGCGAGGGCGGCTACAGGGTCACCGCAGGTCAGAAACTCGGCTCTCCCATCCTCATCCGGTCAGCTAGCCTGGGAGAAATGCCTTTGGCGCATCACCACATGCAGGAGGAGCTACGAGACACAGAGGCCATGATGGACCTCCACCATCCAGAGGATGAAGCCATCGAGGATTCAGATAATGAGATCATTCATCACTGGAGGGCGAGCAGTGACAGTGACGCAGCCATGGGGAGACCTCTGCAAAGCAGGGCATCGGAGCCTGATCGCAGCCTGGCCAGCCTGCAGTCAGCCCAGAGGATGCTCAGCAACTTTATCTGTGAACTGCAGCCTAGTGAGGGAATTGGCCAGGGCAGAGGGGAGGTCCAAGGCTGGACAGGAGGGCTTCCAGACGAGGTGCTGAAAGATGAGCGAACACAGCTGTGACAGTAAAATATGGGCAAGGTTCACTGTTATTGAAGTCACAATTATTTATTTAACCTTTTTTTATCCAGGGAAAGTCAAGCGAGCAGGCGTGCTCTTTTTTCAGCAACGCCCTGCTTCACTTTCACACTCATGCACACATTCACACCTGGGAGCTGCACACACTCTTCTATTGTTTGACACTGTGCCGCTCTACTGGAGCAGTTGGGGGTTAATTGCCTTGCTCAAGGACACCTCAACAGTAGTTCTGCCACACTCCATTTACATGTGATTTGAGACTTACATTTTGAACTCAGACTGTCTGACACACTGGCTTTGCTTTGGACAGACTGTCACTAAATAACCTTTTCCAAACAGCACCCTGTGTTGCATCATTTGTTTTTCATGAACATGTACACACAAATAAATGATCAGTGCTTGAACAGCTGGCATGTTAGGTGATTTTGTGCCAGTCATATTCAGCAAGCAGTCAGGCTGTGTTCTCTCCTGAAAATAGACTCAGCACACACTAACAGTTTTAACCAAATTGATATAAGTTGAGAACAAGACAACCAACATTTGTTGAGTGGCAGTGGAAATGGCTTCTGTCCAACAAATGATGTTAAATTGAAAGAACATCCATCAATTAATGACTGACAATAGTTACATTATGTCTAAAGCTAAGAGATTACATGCAGTTTGGTTTGTTTTTGCTTCTTTTAATGCTATCACAGTAGTAATTTGTTGATCTGTTAATGCATTCTGATCAGGTTGGAGGGCTTAGCTTTTTCAATTTGATATATGGTGTTTTCAAAATTTATAATCAAGGGCCTGTTCTTTGATTATAAATTAAATGTATAATTTAATTTTTAATGAAATGGTAAACTAGCTTTGTATTTCTGTGATATAGATGCAGATGTAGGCATTCCCTAAAGTATATTCTTTCTGAGGAATAGGAAACAAGAAAAATAAATATTTATTCTCTATATCTATTCCCTTTATTGCATGAAACCTTATTTATTCACATTAGATGTTGTATTTTTTGTGTAGTTACCCACAATTATGCATTGTTAAATATTTGATGTTCTAACCTGCAAATTATTTAGCACAATTTACACTAATCGTTTTTATTGTGGAGGGCAAAAAATTGAAAAAGATTAATTATTTTTCCAGTTTTGTCCTGAAAATCAGTTTTCCTATTTTAATGTAACAAACATAGTCTTAGGTATGTATCATACATTAATGTATATTTATATAAAAATACAGAACAAATACAGCTTAGATTTGAATATGTGTATGGGTAAAGGTATTCTCCTTTCTCTGTGGAAAACTCTGTCCTTTTACGATTAACCTACGACTGGTGCAACAGAATTACTCTTTAATGTAATTTCACCTGCTTGTATGATTGTGATCCATGTATCATTTCCCATGTAACATCTAATAACACAAACAATAAAGATAAAATCATTTATTTGGCCATCTACATTTTGGGTATATTCACATATATTCTTGAAGAATTTGCCTTGTAGATGGAATATTTTGGAATTACCTTAACCAATTTTACAGCAGGTCAAAGTACAGCTGTAATTTACTTTAGTGTTAACAGAAATTTCAAAATGCAAACACGCCATACCAGCAGTATGTGGGGATACTTACGAGTCCCCGGCTCACTGCTGCACAGTTAGAGTTTGTCTCAGTGGGTGAGAGGGTCGCCTCAATGCGACTACAAGTTGTGTTGTATTGAAATGGTGGGTGAGAGGGTTTGTGGTGCTGGAGAGGATGCCGCCTACTGTCTCCATAGTCCTACTGGGAGACTTCAGCACTCGAATGGGTGCTGCCTGGGACATCTGGAGGGGCGTAATTGGTTGGAAAAGCCTTGCTGATCTGAACTTGAGTGCTGTGTTGTTATTGGACTTCTGTGTTAGTAGGAAAGAAGTGTCACACACTCTGGCTCCATATGCATATTTCTTTAATGTTGCTCTTTTATTAAAGAGATATGCATATGGAGCCAGAGTGTGCGACACTTTTTTCCTACTCTCAAGTCTACTTCCAGTGATCAGCACCTCACTACAACCCTTGGTGTGCGTTACTTTTCTGTTATATGTACTTCTGTGTTAGTCATAAATTGTCCATAATGAATGAGATCTGTCCTGAACGCTGAAGGCTCTGGATATTGTTAGGCCATCATGGTTGGCCGATAGTTGAGCCTCAGGAGGATCAATGTGTTTTTGTCCTCCTGGTCACAGAACAGTGGACCAGCTTTTTACCCTCTCATGAATAATCAAACACTCATGAGAGCTTGCTAATGCTGTACACACGTGTTGGGTGGATTTGTTAAAGGCCTAAAACCGTGATCCCTGAGCTCTCAATTTACTGGTCAGTCTTCATTCCGACCCACAACTATGGTCACAAGCTCTGGGTAGTGACCGAAAGACTGAGATTGTTAATACAAGCGGCTGAAATGACGCTTCTCCGCAAGGTGGCTGGTGACTCTCCATGACAGCGTGAGGAGCTCAGGGATCCGAGACGACCTCAGAGTCGGGCTGTCGTTCCTCCACACTGAGTGGGTCCAGTGACCTGGGTCAGACCCGGGACACGCTGCAGGGAGAACATCTCCCAGCTGGTCTGGGATCGCCTTGAGATCAGCCATGAGGAGACAGAGGAAGTTGCCCTGTCGCCACCGCAACACTGAACCGGATAAGCAGGAAGAAAATGGATCGATTGATAATGTACCTTGTGATACCTTGTATTTAAAGGCAAGATTATTTCAATTTAAGGATGGCAAAGAGAGCCTAGTTATTTTCTTTGATTCAATATAGTTGCCTGCCAGTCTCAACTACCTTCTACAAATATCCCAAACTTATGATAAGCACCTTTAAATATAATACAATACAATCAGGGTATCGTTTTGTTTTTAAAAGGTAACCAATGAACTTACCGTATAGTCCCACTGGTCAGGTGCATCTAGAACCAAGTGAGTAATTCCAGATTCTACTACTCCAATCATGAAAAACCAAATATCACTGAGTGATGACATAAAATCTGTGAGAAGGGTGTATTATGTAAATGGGCCCCAGAAAGAGTCACACTTCTGTGAATGCACTTTCTCAGCTTCTCGTGGGCATTAGAAAGGATAATCAACACTTACTCTCTTGGCCTCTATTCCTTCCCTTCTCCACTAACTGAAGAGGAACACTGCATGTGAATTTATTTCTTTGAGCTTAGACATGTTCATTTCGCTTTTTACTTTCAACTTTTCGTTCATACATCAAACATAATTGTATGAAAGCAAAAGATGAATAAAATATTTCTCAAAATGGAAATCTAAGTCTTGTCTTCATCTCATATTCTTTCATCTGATAGTTACTATTCTATGTGTAACTGTGTGTGTATGTGTGTGTGCCCTTGTGTTTTGAAGTTGTTGTGTCATAAGGATCAGTGCTGCACAGTTAATGCCTATTAATATCTATCTCCTTGTCATGTTCAATTTGGTTTGTCATCCATGCTATATGAGGAAGGGTTTGCTGAGCAGACAATGGCCTGGATTCAGAGACCAATTTAATAGGATAGGTAGGTATTAGTGGTAAGACGCACCAGCCATACAGTTTTGCCAAATCCAGTATGACAAATCCACTGTGTGGCATACTGTACAGTGGTCTGAGGATATATCTGGATTTTTTCTGCACTTTTTGGGGCGACGAACAAGGTGAACTTTGGCCCACTAACACCAGCGTATCCAAGACGCACCAATTGAGATATAAAATTTTTATATCTTTCTCTGGTTTTTAGTATTCTCCAAGGATTTTCCTTTTGCTAACCTGTCTTGCTTTTTCATTGTTGGATAAGTTTGTTCTTGAGTGGCTATTATCAGTGTCTTTTTGATTGTAATCACTCCAATGCTACTGGTCCATTTTTCTAATGTTTCATCTTTGAACCTTTTAATTCAGCTCCTCAAGTATTCATTTTGAGTCCAACATCTGCACTCTCCTCCTTTTCCACAGATAAAGTACAGCATCGTCCCGTCCTCGCCGCTGTCCTTCCCCTCTTCCCCTGGTAAGACTCGGATCCCTCGAGGCCCCTCGCTGCAACCATGGTGGTGATGAAGATGAAGTTCCCCTTTGAGAAGAGGGTGAAGCTAGCCCAGGGACTATGGCTGCTCTCCTGGGTGGCCACATTTGCCGGGGCCACCACCTTCTCCCTGGGCTGCATCCTCAAGACAGAGCTCCGCAAGAGAGCAGAGGTACTAGTAGTTTTACTGTACATCCTGCCACTTTGGAGTTTAAGCAATAATTCATAAGCATTTTTGGTCAATTTTTGCTGTTGGTTCTTTTACATTGTACATTCACATTACTAACAAGATACGAGGATGAAGATAATATTGTAAGGTTGGCTTTACATGGTGCAGCTGGAATGCAACTTCAGTTCTGTACAACTTAATTGTGTTGGGAGTCCCTTAGCCTTCCATTGAAAATCATGAATTGGGTTTGTATCATCATTTGCAATGTTCAGGATGAGTTTATTGACATAGCAACAATAAAAGTTTCATTTGCAACCTGCAACTAACTGCACAAAAATTGCATTGTGTAAAGCCAGCATAAAAGGATACAAATTAAGCATAATTGCTAATAATTGCATAATTAGTGACATGCTGTGATATTCATCAATAATAGTTAATATACAGTATGTGTAGGTGCATTCATGCTATGGACATAATATACAAATGACAAATCAATGAGTCGGGTTGCCATGCTATACTTGCTATACTTATGACCGACAACACAAATAATACACAAGCTGCTATCACAGTTTCTAAACTCTCTGAATTGTACAGTAAAAGTCCTACATTAAGGGGCAAGATATTTGATAAATGTAAGGTCAAACAGGTCATGACATACTATAATGTATTTATTTATTTACATTAATAACTGCGAGTACACTTGACACATGAACAAACATGCCATCTGTGCGTGACTTATTTTCAAACCATTGGCACAATCTTTGTAAGCAATCTGGCCACATCTGGAAGTTTGTTTGAGCTTGTGGGTCAAAGCATATTTCAAATCCTTCCACATATCCAACACAGGCAGCCATATGAAATATTCTTTTTCAGTCAGAGAAATTAAGTCTCTCACTGTCGAACCGTGGCTCATGAAAATAAAATGTTCTCGTTGTATGGAGAACCACCAGAACTAAACACGCCTGTGACCCACTTTGGGTCCTGACTCATCGTTTGCTAAACCTGGCTCTGTCTACAGTCATCACTCTTAATCACCTTAATCCCCAAGACAATCATCAGAATTTTGCATCATTAACAAAACCTACACTACTCATTCGCTGCAATGTATTTGGATGTATTTTAATTACATATTTAAATATCTTTGCGTATTTTTAATTATTTGCAGGCATCAAAAAAATCACGTGATCTCTCTCTACTATACTATGACTGTATTACATTATATTATATTACCATTAATTGTATTAATTTTATTTTAAAATTACCAAAATATTTCTTCACAAAGAATTTTGTGACAAAACAAGCCCTTTGCAAGCTACCTGAACAGCTTGATCCTGTAATAGCGGACTGATAGCGATATTCAAGAAAAAGAAACAGATCACACCAGTAGGATTACATTATAAATCATCTGCAGAGACCAGTGAAATATGTTTAGTTATACACCAACAACACTTCAAAAGCAGATGTCCCAGAATGTCCTGTTCAAGGGAGATCATCTACTGTATCTGCTATATATTAAACGATATAGGGTTATCAGGTCTGCAATCACTCAAAACAATTCAATCAAAACCTAAAAAATGAGCACAAAACATACAGTATCTCCTACATACAGAAACACATAGCCTCATTGGGCAATAAGACATTTGACAAGTTATATAAGTTTGCAGTTTCATAGTTTTTCTCTTTTGTCAACCATGTCAGAGAAGCAAGGTTGTGAATGGAGGCTCGCTGGCTCGAATCCCAGCTGGTAAAATTTGGACAGAGAAAGTGAATGAGACATGCTCTCCCCTTCCTGTTAGGTTGCCCTTGAGCAGCACACTTAAGCCTCAATTGCCCCAGTTGGGCTGATCAGGGGCCAGCAGCAGAGGACTGTGGTCTAACTGAGAAGCTCATAAGCGTTTGTAACTGAATAAGTGTGAAGTGAGTCTGAAAAATAACAAATGTGGAAATATTGCCTGTGTAAATAAAGGTTAAAAACAAAAACATTTGCCTTTAGACAGTTGGTATTTTGTTTGTTTTGGTTTTTGGAATCAATGTTCAAAGATACATTTTCAGATGCATTTTGAATATACAAATTAGATGTAGGCTATTTTAAGTAAATACATTGCTTCAATCAGGCATTTTGTAATATATTTTCATACATCGATTGAAAGATATTTGCAACTTTTAACCAGATGCATTTTGATGTATTTTTGCCCATCTCATGTATTGACTTCCCTACAGAAAATGAATGGAATGTATCTTCATTATATTATTATTTGGCTTGCTTACAGGTAATGGATAACACAGACATACATATTGTGCCCAATACCCTTATGCTTGTGGGTATGGCCTGCTTGGGTATCAATTACTTTTCTGGGAAGATCTGTCAGGATGCCCTGGACGCCGGGCGGTTTCCTCGCTGGAAGACCTTCTTGAAGCCCTATTTTGCAGTCTCTTGTTTCTTCACTGTCCTCATGCTGCTGACTGTGGTCATGAGCTACGCCATGAAGGGCAACCTGGAGAATTCTCTGAAGATTGGCCTGAGGAACGGCATCCGCTTCTACAAGGACACAGACACCCCGGGGCGCTGTTTCCAGAAGCAGAACATCGACCGCCTACAGATGGATTTTCAGTGCTGCGGAAACTCCGACTACAGGGACTGGTTCGAAGTCCAGTGGATCAGCAACCGCTACCTTGACTTCAGCTCTAAGGATGTGAAAGAGTAAGTTGTGGACAATGTTGCAGGATGCAGTGATGTGTGTTTCACATCTCTGAATATTCATGGCTGGATCTAAAACCTTTGTAACAGCAATATTAGCAAAGTTTATTACAGGCGCAGGAGAGAGGCCCATCTGATTTAACAATCTAATGATGAACAATCATGCAATAGCCATCAGTGTTAGTAATCTGACACAACTGCAGGTCGTAAAGTCTTCCTTGTTGTAGACCCTTTGTCTTGTATCTTTGACATTTCTCTTCCAGCCGCATCAAGAGCAACGTGGACGGCCGTTACCTGCTAGATGGAGTTCCCTTCAGCTGCTGCAACCCCAGCTCTCCACGGCCATGCATCCAGTATCGCATCACAAACAACTCAGCTCACTACAACTATGAGCACCAGACCGAGGAGCTCAACATCTACGTCCGAGGTTGCAGGGAGGCGCTGCTCCACTACTACATGGGCCTGATGAACACCATCAGCGGTGGAGTGCTTTCGGTCTTCCTGATACAGGTACTATGAGAGGAATTACAATGGCCCTGTTATCATTTCAGGCACAGTTGATGCAAGTGAGATACAGGTGAGGCACATCTGGATGCAGATCAACATCTAACAGTGGCATTCTAGGGGTTGGATGAAGGGAAGTACCGCTGCACAAGTGGTGCAAGACACCTGAACTACATTTATCATGTTTTTTTTTAAATATAAGTATAATTTCAATTTCAAGTTCCAGTTTATTTATAAAGGCCATTCCATAACTCTCCTTATCTCAATCTGCTTTTACAAAAAATAAAAAAGGTAGAAAAACAGATACAGATACAGCCCAAACATACATACACATGTGTATGCGTCATGAATACAATTTACAAACAAGCAATGCTAAATAAGCAAGCACTATGATTTGGAGAAGCCACACAAGGCTAGCTGATTTAGCATTCAAAAATGCAAAGGCATTCGATCACTCAAAGGTTTTATAGATTAAAACCTTGACTTGAGAACTAGATGAGGTATGGCATGGAAGATCAAGTCAGTTAATCCCTCGTTCATTTTTTTTTGTGTTTTATGTGTTTTTAAGTGTCTCATATGCAAAAATTTAAGCAATAAAGGCCACTTTCTGCTGGCATCCTGGGTGATGCTGCTGTGTGATGGAAGCCATTCTCCGTCTAACCTGCTCCCCCTCTCTTCCCCTCCTCCTTCCCAGGGGTCTGTGCTGGTGAGCCTGCGGTACCTGCAGACAGCCATGGAGGCAGTGGCAGGGCAGGAAAACACAGAGATTGAGACAGAAGGGTACCTGCTGGAGAAAGGGGTGAAGGAGACCATCATGGAGTACCTGAACCCTGTGTTCTCATTCCTCTTGTTAAACAAGGTGGAAGAGGGCACAGTAGGGGACACCTAAAGCACACATGATGGGCACAGATTATTTTTATACAGAGTGGGGAAATTGAATGAATGATAATATAAATTTGAAAACAAGACATTAATCAATAATTTCTTTGAGTTTCACTGACTGTAAGTAATGTTTTATCCCCAAATGAGTGATGTGGATGGTACCATCCAGTCACATCAGGGTAAAGGTGCTCTTTCTTATACCAGTTATCAGAAAAACATTAATCATTTACCTGCTATCTTCTACTGCAATGTTTACTTTCCCGTTCAAATTCCAAATACTGAATTGACGCCCACTCAGTGACCAGAAGAGATACCCGTGGCAGTTATGATCTATCCATGATTTCTAACATTGATGAGTTACTTGTCATTACTCCTTAAAATGAGTAATATGCTCAAACAAACTGAGCACCATCTTTATTTCTTTTTTCCTGTTATTTACATGAATGATAAACCCATTATTGTTATATTTGTTCACAGCTTGTCAAATACACAACACCAGTTTGTACCATAACATTGTTCAGAAATGATCTCCCATGTGCATTGCTAATTGCAGTTATCCTTTCTTATGTCAGGCATTACAAATCACTGCATAATCACTGGGTAAACAATCATTCGGAAGGTGATGTACAAAAACTATTTTGATCTTGAAAAACAAACGATGTAAAGCTGACTGTAGAGAGACATGAGGCAATGCCCCGCTGTGCAACACTGCAAAAAGTCTGTTACACTATAGTAATTTATTAAAGATTTAAGTTTCTAACTGCTCTGTGGAGTGGAGTCACTTATTCTTTCTTCTTCCAATATAATTACATGCACATTATACATAATATTGCACACAATGTCACCCTTCATAACAGGCACTGGGTGCTACCTCCCCCCTCCCTCTCTCTGCCTGTCAGGGAAAGGAAAAGGATTATGACGAGTGATTAATAAATGTCAGTAATGCAGTGAAAGCTGTGATGTGTGTCCTCTGTCCTGTCACCTTTCTGAAAGCTGCTAATCCAATTTGTTAATACTCAACCTGCTGCGCCAGCAGTCCCACTCCTACGTCAGGTGGATGTATATGATTTACTATGCAAAGGTTTTACCTGTTTATACAAGTTAAAATACTTAAACACATTTATCTTTTGAATGCAGATATGCTGTAATTTCTTTGTTCACAGGGGGCTCGTTAGACCATCATCATTCATTCATTAGAAGAGAAGTTCTAATATATAATCACAAGAAAAGAGAAATAAATAAATAATGGGAAACACTGCTGAAGTGTTCATGAACATGGTTCCTCTATTTCAGGGCAGCAACAGTACATGAGCCTGATTCACTGAGGTAAACTACTAATAATAACACCTTACATAATGTCTATCTATAATGTGGTGAAAACATTCCACAGGGATGTTGGTCCATGTTGATGACAGTTATTTGTTCATCTGAGGCACACACACATTTCAAACATTTTGGCTGAAAATATGGAAAATTTAACTGAAAAAGTCTGAAAATCCCTGGCATAGGACAAGAACACAGGTAAGTACCCTTGTGCTTGCTTGAAGTGGCTGGAAAATATAGAGAGAATGTGCTCTGAAAATAATTAATTGGGGTTCAAGGGTGAAAAAGTGAGAACTAGCTTACCTGGCAGCTGTGAGCATCTTGGAAAATACTGTAAAAAGTGTGTGTTTTTCTATTACAGTGGATACAAACATCACCTCTAATCTTTTATCAACACTGCTTATTAAGAAGACAGAGGGTTTGGAGTGGAAAGATGATACAAGTCATTTGTTTACGGTCTTGAATAACATCATGACCGAGATGGCTAAACTGGCACATTTACAGAAATGTTTATTAATGTGCACTGTCCCTGTAACTTTAAACTGTATAAATAAAATAAAATAAATGACTACTGATGAGATGAATAGGTCGGGCATTGAGAGCAACAAAATAATGATCGTTTATTGTATAGCAAATGAAATGTATACATTTACACATAATTCTGTTCTAACATAGAATTGTTAATGTTTTACTTGGGGTGTGTATGTTTTCTAACTATAAGGCTTTCATGATAAAGATGTAATGTTTTATTTTCATGCATTAAATTATTATGCATTATGCATTATGCATTTGTCTAGGTGAGGAGTTATTTATTGTATGCATTTATTGTAATTGTGGTGGCAGTCTATTAAGATTTTGTGGAATGGGATCCATCTTATTTCATGATGTATGAGATAGGTAAGTAAGTTTTGGATGTTGAAAGGTTATGGAGAGTTATTTCATTTATTTATTTATTTTAGTTATTTAAAGGCGCAGTGGTTTTTGCTGACCACTAGATGTCCTATATTGCATAACCAGATGTCCATCATATCAGTTAGTTATATAGGAATCAACTAGCCTATGATGTTGGTTTTGTGTTGAGTTTAGCCAATATGCATGGTTGGTGTAGAGCAGCAGATTATGTTTAGACATGACAATTGCTCTAAGCTTAACTAAGGAGCAAAGGTAATTTACCAAAAAACATGCCAAACTGTTGGCAGGGGAAATGCCAACAGTTTATATATTGCCAAGGCATCGAGAGTTGACCAGTGTTGAACCTGTCTGCATCGTCCCAACGCATTAGAGACCTGATGAGAAAAAGATCCTTATGCACCTTCTTGGCAATTTAAGCAAAGGTCTATACTCTGGGGAGCATGCTGTCTGAGAATATGCGACATTCACAGACAAAGAGACATGTTTTGGTTTTAAATCAGTCATTTGCAAAGAAAGCATGGGGAACTCCAACCCTCCCCTTCTTAATCCATCCTTTCTATACATTACCTTCAAGTTGGTAGCCTGCAAAACCTTCCTGATCACGTGACCTCACATTCTGTTCGTGGAGCGAAACAGATGTGAGGTCACATGATCAGGATGGTCTTACCAGGCTACCAAGTTGGGCCTGCATGAGCAAAAGTATGCACGCAAGGGCATACATTTTTGTTTTGTTTTTACTTTTCCTGCAGCTCCTCATACAGTGGCATGGAAAATAAGCTTAAAGTCAAGAGGCAAAATTGTACTAGAAGTGGAATAGCCCACTGTAGTATGACTGAATACGACCATGGCTCAGGATTGAAATTATTTATTGTAACAAAAGAGGGGTGTTTTTCAATAAGTACATTTCTTTTTAAATTGATTAAAACGTTTATATTAGCTCTATTCTTGTCTTTTGTGGGGCCTAAGACCAACCGCCCCTGAGGATAATGCATTACAACTTCATAAAGGTAATAAAACATATTGGTATACATCACCATATTGGAAAAAACTAAAATAATGAGCCTATAACTAAAATAAATGATACAATAAAAAAGACAAACAAACAAACAAACAAAAAAAACTATAAAATAGATATATATCAGTAAATATTTCATTTAATGATTTAAATGGTTTAGGCCTACATTTGTATTATTATTAAGCATTTTTAGAGACTTGATAAGATATTGAAATCTTAGAAGTTTCTGTAGGCCACTTTCATTGCAAATTTATGTTCCTTAATGAATAATTTAGCACGGATTCAAAAAAGATAACTGATGCTTCGATGAATTTGTTAGCATTGCATAACAGATGATGTCTTTCAGTAGCCTACAAGGCGGCAGGGAGAGAAAAACAAATGTTCCCAGTCATTTGGGCCCTGCGTGCGTAAACACAGCTGCGGTGACGCTTTCAAACACGTGACGACGTCACGACGCTCTGCATTTTCGACTCGACTGAGTTGAAATGTTCGAGTCATTTTCGGGATGTGAGCCTTTCGAACTTGTTCCGTGGAGAGCAATGTTTTGATTTATCTTCCTCATTTTGTTCAGTTGCCCAATGTGAAGAAGGGGCAAGGCAGACTTCCACTGGAACTGGTGAATATGAGTTAAAACTATAACGTTAGCTGACTTTACATAAGGATTGTCACAGCTCTCAGGTTTTATGTGATTTGCATCCACTAATTCACTAAAAACAACCAGTCACAATTGTCACAGTGAATCAGTTTACATTCAAACAATCTTCTGTGGAAGGCATTTATTCCCAACTGTTTCAATGGCTACTTCAATTGATAGCATAGCCTATTCCTGCATTGCTTCCCCAGTGACCGGATTGACTGTCACACCCAACGAAGTGAGGTTCAAAATGAGCGAGTCCTTCGCCAGTCACACATCACTGTAACTGTTGCAGCTGCCCGGAAAGCTAGTTTTAGACAACTGGCTAGCCAGGAAACTAAAAACGAACCGTAAAATTAGTTATTTAGAAGTATTTCCAAAACTGGCAGCATCCCATCTAGAGAATACGACGTGAGTGGAGGGATTTTCACCAGAAATATCAAGGTAGGTGGACAACAGAGGACATTTTGTTCCTTCACTTGCTAGCTAACGGCTGCACAGCACATCAGGCAAGCTCGACTGGAATAAGGGAGCTAACTTTATTGGACACAACGACAAGAAGTAGCTACTTTTGTGACCAAAGGGATATTTATGTCTCATTGTCACCAGCTGGTAGGTGAAATGTACGCGACATAAAAGTACCAAAATAATACTGTGACAACTGTGCTGAAAATGTCATTAACGTTACTTAGCTAGCACGGTTGTTCTTAAGGGCGCTTTCAATCTCGTCTTGTTTAGTACTGTTGAAGCTTCCCCTGGAACTTTTTGGGTATGAAGATGTAATTAAATACAATATAAATGTCACTGAATAATGGTGACATATGGAGACCCAAAGTTTGGGCTAGTTACAGTTAAGCAGCATGATATCAACAGCAGTAAACATTAGTTCAAGTGGGAGATTTGGAGGTCTGGTCTGCCTGTGCTGGATGGTATGCAGACTCCCACCCACGGGCAGACTTACTGGTTTTTGGGGCCCTGTAAGCAAAGGCAAGCAGCTTGGGACCACTGAATCTCAGTCTTCACCCTTTTCAGTCCATTCTTTCTACACGTAACCTTCAAATTGGGGCTGATCAAAGTGCGTATGCAAGGGTTGATCTTACAACACAAGGGTCGCAGCTGACAAGAGCTCCTGAGCTGATCTCTCCTGACTGAGAAAAGAATGATTCTCACATTGTGGTACTAACCAAGAATCATTTATATATACAGCGTTCGTTTTATATTCATCATTTATAGTGTTGCACTTAGTATTGCATTGCAAAACTTTGCTAAGTTTGCAACACTTCTTGCCAGGAATTCATAGTTGCATCAAAACTTTTGTAACCGCTAGCAGATGGGATGTGGAGATGCCAAAACTAGTGAACTTGCTCCACTAACCTCTCTTCTAATCTGTCTTTGCATGAGCTGTATAATGCCAGAATGAAAGCAAAATCGTGTTTTCACTGGAAATCCCGCCTCTCTAGCGAATCAGTATATCTGCAGCATCTCCACTCCTGGCACATAGTTCCTTTTTTCAAGGGGCCCATAGTCAGATGTGTGAGTGTGAACCATCTCTGCAACCCTCTGCGGGTGCTGCATGTGCCTCTGCACCTCTGCACCTCCTGGCACCTGGTGTTTCTGCTCTGCTTTGTTTATGAGCAGGTGCAAATGTACAAAGCTAACTTTGTTGCGCTTAATAGTCCGACAATTGGACTATTTTGTGAATTCAGATTTCAGCAGCATAAAGTGTACGAATTTATTTCCATGTGCAATAATATCGATCTCTTTCAGTGCCTCCATGTTGCTGTTGTAAACATTAACAAGTACTTGCACATGAAGTGACTATGTAATGAATGACTCATGTTAGCAATGTTTAAAATTGAATATATTGACAGACTCAGTGAACCATGGTTAAGATTGCGTGTGTAGAGCTCTAGCTGATGGAAATAAAATTTGCCCTTCGTGTTAATTAGTGCCGCCTCCTAATTTGTTTAAATAACAATGTTGTTTTCTAAATATCGGCTCAGTGAGGCATAATGTACATTGAGCCAGTAAAATAACGCAAAATAAATCCTGAAAGGGTGAATCAAGCGGAAAATTATTACACAGCTTTGCTGAATACTCAATTCTGGCCAGTGAGGACATTCAGATCATTTCTGACAGACCACTGTTTCACATCTAATCACTCCGCTGTCAAGAAGTCTGATCCATTTAGTTGATTTATAATCAGTTAACTAGTGATTATTTATGCCAAAAAGATGTTGCTCCTTGGTTACTGCAGACAAACACTTGGCAGGTTAGAAACTTGGAAGATTTTTCCAATGTTCAGTTTGATGTATTTGTAGAGCATTAAAGGTTTGATCCCTAGTTAGAGGCTGGGTGTATGTCAGGCTTACTGGTTTTGGTTTTGTTGCTATGTTTGCAGTTCTGCTAACTAGTGCAGCCCACGCATGTCAGCTACAGACATTTCTGTGGTTGCAAGTTCTGCTGAACTATTTTTTTGGTGGAAGCTTGTAAGTTGCTTCAGGTTGTAATTAAATTTGAAATCGTTATTTCTTAATAATGGTTAATGCAGTGATACATTTGTTAAGTAGCCGTGTAATAACTGTAATAATGACCGGCATGCTGTTCATTAGCTGTGAGCCGGTCATTATAAATTCATCTATAAAGTCATTCTGGGTAAATTCCCAGCATACATTTGCACTTTGATTGCACAGAGATCTGACTTATAGTCTGAGATCGCAAGACGTGGTTTTGTTGTCTGTTCCAAGTGCACAGACCGAACTGGGAAAGAAAGCTTTTATGTGCTCTGCTCCCCTCACTTGGAACAGCCTTCAGAACGACTTGAAACTGAGGGACTTGGTCTCTCTGCCTGATTTTAAGGCTCTTAACAATGGTTAGTACAATGGTGAATGAATCGGTTGGTACTTGTCTATGTCCGTAGGTATTTTAATTATTTCAGCATTCTAATGTGTGCCTTCTATGTTTCCTTGCTGTCTATTACTGTTTTTATGCTGCTGTTTTGGCCAGGTCTCCCTTGTAAAAGAGATCAGTGATCTCAGTGGGACTAACCTGGTTAAAAATGGGGTAAATAAAAAAAAAACTAACAACATTGGCCTTCTAAATTTATATGAGAGCGATAATGTACAGCAAACCATTCAAAATCCATTAATTGTAACTAACCTCATATTAATCGGAGAATTGTGAGGATGCACAGCAGACATGGATCATGCCCATGCCACTCAGTCTGACTGAAATAAGGAGCCCCATTTCCAGCTTGCATACGAGGATGTACAAGCTGCACACCACAAGCCCTTGTGTGTTTGCCCTTGCACCTTTTATTGTTGGTCAGTACCTATTGGGCAAGCAAATGGGTAAGCAAATGGGTATGTGGAAGGTACCAAAAGTAAGATGCTTTTTCTGCTAATGCAGAAATTTAGAAGAATTTGTTTGATCCAAACGATCGATGGGGCGACACAAATCTTTCCAGCAAGCCATTCAAGCTGGGGGCTGCTTACAGCTTTGCCAAGTGTGTGCGGTTTGCGTGTGATCGCTTATGTTACAAAAAGGAAGTAAACAATTTGGAAAAAAGGATGTAAACCCGTGTCCTTTTGGAAACATCCACAAAACAAACTTTGCAGTTGTTTTTATAAATGAACAGATTTACTTATCTTGTTGTTTACTCAGATTGAGTGTATCAAGTTGTTATGTAAGGAAGTAAGCATATCAGTATATCAAGTTACATCATCCTGGTTTCCTGCAAAATCACTTCTGTGAAGATTGGGAATCCTATGTGGGTATGAAATAGTTCTGTTGTAATTCTAATGTTATCTTGTTGTGTTGTGGTAGAGTTTTTGAGTTTGGTCTTTATGTTTCAGAGTAGAAATGGAAGGAGATGAGTGCAGTTTTCCTGCAGAATCATCAGATGATCACTCACAAAGAGGAAGTGTTGCCTCTTCTGCAACACTTACCCGTGGTACGGTACTGCAAATATTAATATGACTCTTGGAGGTTAAAACTCCTCCGTATATTCTAAAGATTATAATTTTTTATCTGTAGCGAATGTTGAAGTTAAAAGTTAATGTATGTATATTTGTGTCCTCACACAGCTCAAGATGTGCTTATCTACCTGATTGGCGACAGTGCTGTACACTTGTGTGTGGAAGGGGTGGGCAGCGTCAATGTGCAGGAGTTGTGCCGCGGCGTTCGTGCGCCTCTCCATATTCTTG
>OMOV01049869.1:1436-13979 GCA_900312565.1 Beryx splendens | reverse complement strand
GACAGGGCCGGGAGAGGCGGGAGAGGCGTTGGAGGCGGCGGCGGAGGGGCAGAGTTTTTTGGTTCTGAGGAACTCCAGGAGAGGCTGTATTTGAACCGCAGCCTGCTGGCTCGGATCTCCTCCCAGCAAGTGCTGCCCTTTGACGACAACATCTGCCTGCGCGAGCCCTGTGAAAACTACATGAAGTGTGTGTCGGTGCTGAAGTTTGACAGCCTGGCACCGTTTGTCACATCTGACACCATCCTGTTCCGACCCATCCACCCGATCGCCGGGCTGCGCTGCCGCTGTCCCACTGGCTTCACAGGAGACTACTGTGAGACAGAGATTGACCTGTGCTACTCCAAACCCTGCGGAGCCCACGGGGTTTGCCGCAGCAGAGAGGGAGGCTACACCTGCGAGTGCTTCGACGACTACACCGGTGAGTCCTCAACCCACCTCAAACTTTATTACTGAAGAAGCAATAGCTTTTTTTATATTGCCAATCTAATCTTATGGCTTGTTTAACCAATTTTAGAGTCCATGAGATGCTATACTGAATGGCACACTTGCCTTCAAATGTGTTAAGCAACAATGGTTCTCCTTCAAACACAGCCAGCAGTCACAGAAAATGAAAGGACAGAATTTGTGCCAAGCTGTCCAAGCCTAGCTGTCCAAATGTTGATTTCTTTCCCTTGTCTAACATCCCATGGGATATTATTATGTCTACATCTGTTCCACTCACTCCCATCCTCAGCTCTTTATTGAACATGGCCATTTGTAGACTGTCGAGCACCCCATACAGTTCTATAGACAAAGGCAGCGTGATGAGTTATTGATCTGATCATCCCTGTTGCAGTAGGCCATAGAGGAGGTAAACGCAAACAAGTCTGTAACGGTATAGCTACACATCTCTGTGACTTCAGAGGTACAGACTGCCTTAATTGGAGCTGGATGCAACATCAGTTTAATCTATTGTTCAGTTGGGTTTCAAATAGTTTATTTACTGGCACAGGAGGTTGGCTTGTGTTAAAGATCTAGTTTGCCCCAGCACACAGGGATTTAAACATGGAATTTTTTAATTAAAACTTGAAATGTATCTTGAAACCATAAAAGGTCTGTTCATATTTGCATTGTCAGTAAACATTGGAATAATTCATTTTGCATCAGTTTTGGTGGGATCTGCAAGTTTCAAAAAGCTAATTTTATATTTGTATATTCCGCCATGAAATACTCTATATGCCTACATACTTACCCATACCTACACTCGCCCAAAATTTAGTTTGGAGCGCTCAGCGTGGGCCGTGTTTCAAAACAAATACCCAAATAGCAGTGCAACAGGATGATATAACAAATCGCTGTTTCCTCTCTGTTGCCCATTGTGGAGGCTGAGCTCTTGCAGAGGGAGCATCACTTGGTGTTGATTGTGTTGCAATGGAGAAGGTAGTAGAGAAAGCAATAGCAGTTTTGCTCTCCATAGGAGTAGTGCTGAGAGGAATAAAGGAAGGAAATTATTAATTATAGATGGCTACAGATGGAGAGTGTCTCCTGGCTGTAAAATGCCCTGTGGTAAAAAAAATACCTTGGATAAAAACGCTCACAGAGCACACAGCATATAGAAACGGTACAGGATAGATGCAGCTGGAAAATGTTCTGAAGCTCCAGTTTTCAGTGTTAATGAAGCACTTTGATGCAATTTATTACTGTCGGTGGCAGAACTGGTAACCAGTTGGTGCTTTGCTTTTAACTGAAAGTGGATTAAAGCAGGAATTGTTATGCAGTCTTTGCTCCAAAAATTATGCACATCCTCAAAGGGTTAAAGACTGTCTGCTCTCACTGTTTTTATGGTTAAGGGAAAAAGGGAGAAGATGAAGAAGAGTATAAAAGGGGAAGGGAATTAAAATATGCTAATATGTGTGAATATTAAGGTAGTTGCCCCCTCTGTTTGTTGAGAGGTTATGTGGGTCAAATCCTGACTTTTTAATTTTGCTTTTCCATGGCTGTTTGGTTTATCACAGGAATAATGTATGTCGTTTTTATAAGTATCTATTATTTAGAATGACAGGTCGCTATCAACTAGTCATTTGGGGCAAAATCATTACTTTTAAAGCTCTTCTGTACAAGTGTTCAGCAACCCTGCACTCAAAAACATCTTCTCTGATAGCAGAAGACGTTTATCTCTGTGTGTACTGGAGCCGTAGGCAGTGATCTGGTGAAGGGCCACTTCACTTCCCCCTTCATCAAATGAGATGATCCATATTACCAGATGAATGATAACTTCAATTATCTCCAACATTGCTTCCACATGAAATCATGCCAGTTAAGAAATTGCTAATTTTCACACAAATTTCCCCCAAGGTATGTCGAGACAATCACTGTGCTGTCTTTGAGTTCCCACGAAGGCTGCTGCTTCCATTATGCCATGTCAGTCTTAAAAGGTTTTTCTCCTTTTTATGCCCGCGTTTATGAAGATTGAAACAGTGCCGGCCTCTGAGTGTGTGGGCTCAGTCACTCACAGCCAGGTGGAGTGGCACTCACGCAATCTTATGCACGGCTGTGGGCGTCAGCGCTGAACTACAGGTGCATTTGATGTGAATCGAGAGAGGGGGAGAAAGAGAGTGTGAGTGGGTGAAGTGGCCGTGTTTTCATTCTGTTGGAAGCGGTCCCTGGCACCGGGGCATCGACCACAGTTATCTCCATCACATGCATTAGATCGGGGTGCGGACCTGTGTCGTTATGTCCAATCTGCTGGACTTGTCAAGTTACCAGAGAATGAGTACGGCTCCATATGCTTTTGTAAGTCGATGATTTAGGACGTCTGAACCATCCCGCCAGGCTCTGTCTTCTGTCTAATCAAACAAGGTCATTCAGGCAGCTTTAAAAGGGCCAGTTTTATGTGATGGATTTTCCTCTGTAATCTACAACTCCCACTGTTCTGCCTCAGTGAGTGTTGAATTCACCAATCTCCCCAGTACGCTGAGAGCCTCACTGTGTTGTGGCTCAATAGCTTGGTGTGCGCGTGTGTGTGTAAGTAAGTGCTAAATTGCTCACTCCATGTGATGTGGGTGGGTAGGTAAGTGCTGAATAGCTGTGATTGTGTGTGTGTGTAAGAAAGGATAAGGATGGACAATCTGTGGAATGTCTCTGCTATGTGTTATGGTGTGTTATGGCGCGTGTGTGTGTGTGTGTGTGTGTGTGTGTGTGTGGTGTGGAACTGTTGGCCCGTAGGCATTGCCAGATGGTAGTAGGATAGAAATCGAGAAAATATAACGGCCATCATATTCGCTGTTCCTCAGAGGGAGTGAATGATGAAGCTTGGTTGAGTCAGTCTGTAGGTGCAGGACGGAGACCGGAACTCTGCTCTAACCTACTTTACTTTTCATATATGTTTCTTTCTAAACACACACCATGAGGAATACTCAAAGAAGGCAGTCAGTATGGACATGTGCCGACTCAAACCTATCCTGCATGTGTCCTTAATGATATTTCACCAGCTAAAAAAAGTCTCTGGTCAAAAAGTGAATTTCAGACTCAAACCCTTCTTGTTGATTACGGTCCACCCAAAAGCATTTGAGGTTGTTTTGTCCTCATGTTCCAGATGAGATGGTGGGATTGCAGATGTACCTATAGGGCTGTCACATGTCTCGTTATTCACCTCAAGAATCCTCTGTGGACTAGAGCTGTCGCTGAAATCAGCTTTGCGTATCCTCACACTCAGCTCCTTGTGGTAGGAGGGGCTGGAGGTGGAATAAGCCCGGTGTCAGCGATAGTGAAAGTGGATCCCGGTCTCGACTTCCCTGAGCTCTGTGCCGCCGGCATGTCCTCAGGGATCCACCCACTCCGTTTCACTTAGGAGGAGAGAGGATGTTCTTCTGTTACCTAGCAGCCCAGAAACACTTGTTCCAGGTTTAGGATCTCTAAGGGAACTTCCTCTGCGGGAGGATTGGGGACTGTACAGTAACACTACAGTCATACACCTTTAGTATATATTTACACAAGCTGTTTTCAGCCTGCTCGTTCTCTGTGAATAACATATAGTCAGAAACAATACGCTTTTTCAGGTTTTATCATTGTCATTTTTGATCACCTCAAACTCCTCGTTAATAAGAATAAGAACCGATTCTTAAATGCGGTAGGGATTATTTCAAATGTGGATATGAAGCTAATTAAGTTAAGAGTCGCATTGATTACGTGTGTTGAAGTTGGAGGGTGTTCATTCAGAGAGCCATGGTATTATTACTTCTCCTTCAGTGTGATGATCCTCCAGGATTGTATTTATGGTAATTGGAGTGTTCCAAAGTGCTACCGATCCATTTTGGAGAGAAAGTATCACCTGGTTTGTATTTGACATTCCAGAAGAAAAGAATGCCGTTGCTGTTGTATAGGCAGAGGTCTAAATATCATAACTGATATTCCATAATGCGATTCGCTTTCATGCTAAATATGGTTTTCAGTTCAGTTTTACAGTTTTCTAAATGACGGTGGTTACGTCATTTAGAATTTATCCTTCAGTTATGCCCTGATTTTGTAGTTTCCCTGTAATTTATTGTGAGCAATAATGCTTATCTAAAATGCTTATCTACCAACTTTATTAACCAACAATTTTGAAACTGAAGAAACTTCAGAAGGCCGGAGCTGCAGCATCTCCTCCTGTCTAAACAGCAGTGTGATCTCTTGGAGCTACCTGTGTGTTTTGCTAGCCTTAATGATTCATGTTGGCAGTAAACAGAGAGTGGGCACTGGATGGACCTGCAGGGGCGTAAGTAGAGCAGAGGAAATGCTGCTTAAATAATTGATCAGGATGTTCTGTGGAATTGTGACCATGAGCTGACAAGCCCCTCCCTCGTCGCTGTGCCGCTCACCTAGCAACACAGAGCTGCTGTTTGAAACCTGCACCTGTGGCGGGGGACAGGGGGGGTCCCATATGAATCACTAACACAGAAAAACAGAAGCAGTGTTTTCTCCCAGTATACAGTCCAGACAATAAAGCTGTGCTCAGGTGTCAACAGTGAGGAGACCAGATGCTTAACGTCTTATCACTGCATTTGGTGATTTTTTCAGACACTTGACTGTCACAGACAACAGAGTTAAATGTTTTATCTTTTGCAAACCTCATTGTTGATGCAGCCGTCTAAAGTGACTCTGAGGTCGTACCATCACAGTGTCTGTATTCAGTGCAGTACGGTTTACTGAAGCACTGTTTGACTGCTTAAAGAAACACAAGTAGTTATTGCCTACAGCAAGTTGCTGAATTAATAACAAGTCCGCTAGCAGCTAGCTCTGTAATAGAAAGGGCTTGTTTTTCAGCTGATTAGCAGTAGTTGCTTGTCTTCACACAGCATCGGTAAGAAAATGTCAGCAAATTGTCCTGGGTTGCCCGGGTAGAGTGGATATTGGCTTCATTTTGTTGCTTTTGGAAGTGAGTGGAATGAAGTAATGGCACCATGACACATTAGAGCTGTTAATCCCTGTCTTTTGAATTCACTTTCTTTATCTCTTTGGTCCACATGTATCTTTGCAAATCAATGAGTTTCCAGTGTTATTATCAGTAACTCTAAAGTCACTGATAATATAACAGAACAGGCATTACCTTCGCTGTCCTTCAGGAGGAGAGAATGATGAAACTTGGCTGTAGATACAGGATAACACTACACTAACCTACTCTACTTGTCATACTGTATATGTTTTTCTCTAAACATACCCCATGAGGAATACTCAGACAAGACTCAGTATGAAAATGTGCCAACTGAAACTTATTATCCTGCATGTGTCCTTGGTGATATTTTCACCAGATAACAGCTGCCTGTGCTTAAAAAGTCTCTGGTTAGATTATATTATTCAATTCAAGAATTAAGTTATTTTCAGTGGCTTTAAAGTCTCATCCATAGCTGCTTTGAATTTCATTTGAATGAATAGATTTACCCTGACAACAGTAAGGAAACAAAGAAACTGGCTTTCAGTTGACTGTGAATAGAGTGATTAATAGTCACAGTGTAAATAAAAGGCCTGTTTATCGCTGGTCTAGATAAAGATGCGTTTTTGTCCGCGGGCTGTGTGTGTGTCTGTGTGTGTGTTTGTGTGTGCCAGTGTTACAGTAGCGCAGTTGCACACAGCGGAAGTCTTCCACGCTGCTGACTGAGTGGCTTTGACACGAATTCCAGCTCACGCATGGAAGCATGTAGTCTCGCCTTAGCAACTGCTGCAGCCTCCCATCCGGAGAGTGGAGACAAATGGCACATGTGAGCCGAGGAGGACGGAGCTCCATTCACAGTGACACAGTTTCACTGTCTGCGCGTCTCTCTGGAACTCTACTTGTTCACCTTCCTCCTCACTTCCTCCCTCTCGCACACTGTCCCATTCTCTCCGTGTTGGCCTGGTTTGACCTGGAGTCTCACGCGGTAAAGGCTGGAGGTGTGATGTGCTTTGTTTTGCCCCGGGGGATGTGAATCTCTCTTTCCTGGATCGGTTCAGTATGAATCTCCATAAATAGTTAGTGATTCAGTGCAGGGAAGATGCCTTTGAGTAGGTCGGTGATTCAACACAATTTAATTCATTTTTGATTTGATGTGGTCCAATTTGATCCAGTACAATTTGATTCAGTGCTATAAAGAGCAATTCAGAGTTTATCAGTTATGGTGCCCTTATTTTGAATCTCAGCATTATAAATAGGCACGGCATCTATATAAAATAACTGGAATGTCTCACCAGTTGCACATTTTACTGTGACACATAATGTACCTCTGTTTGATATTTCTCTGGAGTTTGATGACATATGGATTTCTGAACATTCCCTACATTTTACATTCTTCCAGCAATGGGAAAATTGCATCCACGGCTAGAAATGTGAAAATATTGCATTCCACCATACCAAAAAAAAAAAAAGAAAAGGAAAAAGAAACGGTAGATAATGTTCCAGCGCTGTGGAAGTGACAGCGTTTCTGTAAATGAATCAGATTGTAATGGATGAACTACTGTAACTACTTACTGTTTGTTTCTGGTTGACATTTCAATGTAAACATAAACTCAAATATATCACCAAGTGCGTGTGTGTTTAGTGTGAAAAGGCTGGAAATAATTATCCTGAGCAACCACAGTCTACAAAATACTTGAGTGACTGATGAGACTCTGAATGTGACACTTCACTGCTTTGAGCCGTCAAGCTGTTCCGTTGAATACTCCCACATCATGTGAATGCATGTGAATGAAGGCGGGAAACTCATAACTGGATAGAGGAAAAATGTGTGAAATAAAGACACTATAATAGAGAAATCAATATTCTCAATTTTGACTGTTGAATCAGGTTTCCCCGGTCAAAAGACGGCCGATGCTGTTTGTTAACCGTCTCCCCCAGTTTTCACCCCGTCCTGTATGTTTGACACAGCGCAGCCATATTTTACACAGTTGGCCTAGTCTGGCAATTTTGAATTGGGTATTCGTTACGGCCCATGTTGGACAGCTGCAATGTAGCAAATAAAGCAACCAGCCAGACTGAGTGACAGAGAGAGCATCGCTGTGTGGAGGGAGCCCCTGAGGTGGCAGCCACCGGGACGGCTAGCTAAGGCAGCGCTGCTTGTCACACGTGATATTAATCCTCATTGCTCTCTACCTTTCTCCCTCTCCATCTCTCTCTCTTGTCACCAGGAGAGCGGTGCGAGCTGTCGTCCCGCTCCGGGCGCTGCACGCCGGGCGTCTGTAAGAACGGCGGCACGTGCGTGAACCTGCTGGTCGGCGGGTTTAAGTGCGAGTGTCCGGCGGGCGGCTACGACAAGCCCTACTGCGAGATGACCACCCGCAACTTCCCCCCGCAGTCCTTCCTGACCTTCAAGGGCCTCCGGCAGCGCTTCCACTTCACTCTCTCTCTCACGTAAGTGCCTCCACCTCGCTGCAGCAGGCCTCACCTGGATCTCCCACTCTCTTCCATCCCGCCTCCATAATCTGATTCACTTTTTAATCAGCCTCCCACATCACAGTTTTGCATACATACTCGCCAGCTCTAAACTCCAGTGAAGTACGGTTTTGCCTCCAGCCCCCCTTCACATTTATGTAACCCATAATGGTGTTTCATAACAATAATGGGATCACTCAACAGCCCTCTTTTGAAGAGGCACTTTGGTATCAGATCATGGTATCGGTGCTATAAATATAGTACCACTGCCACAGTAATATCACTGCCAAAACATAGTAGAGGCATGCATACAATACTGTATTAAACTGCAACCTATAACGTGTGACCAGAAGATAAGTGATCAGCCGAAGGACCTGGTGTTTTTGGAGGGGAGCCTTGCATAACAGAGGATATTAATCCCAGAGCCAAGAGTCTGATCTTATTACAGTCAGAGCCACTGGTCACTTTGAGCTGTGAGTCAGCGCTTGGCCTATTTCAGCGCTGTCTCTCTCATCAAGGTGAAGCTTGAGATAGGCCGCCGTTGGCTGGGTGTGTGTATATGTATTTGTATTTGGGATTTTTCATTGTTTTTATATAGTTCCCTATAGTTTTAGTAAGTTGTCATTGTGAGGTTTTTAATTGTTATATTTTAGTTTAGTTTTTATTTAGTTTCAGTTCTAGTTGTAGTAGTTTTAGTAGGATTGGTATGTTTTAAAGGTGTAATCATAGACATCAGTAACAGATATTTTGTACATGTTTGCATTGGGTCTACTTCGTTTCATGCTGCAGAAATGAAAAGCACCAGCAGACCCAACAGCAATCTGAATTCAGAGCATTTCGCTAAAAATAATCCCAAACGGGACTCTGGTGTTTTCAACATGAGTCAGCGATGGTGTTGGCAACGCCGACAATTCCTCCGAGGCCGAAGAGTTGCTCATGACGGCCTAACAAGTCGGTCTATTGGAGAGCGTCATCTCATGGTGTGCTTAGCGTTCAGTAAAAATTCACTGCCCAAATTTAGTTCTTTTTTTATCCTGCACATACCCCAACAACAAGACAAACTAAAAACATTTAATGTATATTTTAATTTTACTTAGTTTTACAAGTAGACAACATAGTTTTAATTCAGTTTTAGTTTTTTCACAAAGTCTCATTTTTATTTTTATTTCAGTTTACCTTAGTGCTTTTTAACTCCTATAGTTTTCACCTTCGTTTTAGTTTACAATAACAACCTGGGTATGCCATTGCGCACTTAAAGGCTGCTCTCTCATTACATTACATAACATTACATAACACTACATTACATTACATTACATCATTTAGCAGAATAACGGTGTACCTGTGAAGGTATTTCGTCACTCTTTGCGACCATGCAGCCATCTACAGTATTTTAACATTAGTATTTTGAGCCATTTATGCTAAAGCTTTAAATCTGTGCCAGGCACTTGGTGTGTTGGAGGTGTGTGTGTGGAGGAGGTGCTCCGAAATGAGCAGATGAGCTGTGAATGCTGAGCACATGCAAAGCCAGCGGGGGGCCTCCATGTTAATAAGAATCTACCTAAGGCTGAAATATGTGTGGAAATGTAAGCGACGATAAAAGCGCTCACTTCTGTTTGATATCTATCACAACAAAGCATCACCTCTTGGAAGGTATCACAGGGAATGTGCCTGCCATTCTGCTTCTCTTATTGTGATGCTTGTCACTTTAGACATGCTTGGCAGGGGTTGACACTCAGAATGGGTGGCGGTGAAAATGATATCCCTTTGTGATTTTAATGGACGCGCTCTTTCTTTACATGAGGTTCAGGTGGCAGTCGTATAGATGGAGAACTGCACAAACCAGTTTTGAAAAGCCCCAGTGTGTGTTTCACTGCCGGGTCAGAGAGCTGTGAAGGTGCAGATCCTGAAAGCTTGAGGCAGGTGAGCTCAACAAGCAGCTCTGTTACCTGAGAACAGCACTGATCAGGTTTCTCCCATAAAGAGCTTTTCTACTGATGAACAGCTCGCGATGTGGATCTTGTTTACGCAGAGAGACACAGCTAATTATAGGTCTCATTCTTTCACAGCTTTAGTCGTGGAGGCCTACCATTAAGGCTGAGATTTGACGAATAGTGTAAATAACTATACTGAATGTCACTGAAGTGGAATTGTCCAGATTCAAACAGATTTTGGAGGTGAAATTTGTGATATTTATGTCGGGCTCCTCCTCATCTCAATATAACCGTCCCTACTATTCTTAATGACTGATGTTAAGGTGATGAACAATCAAAGAATTGTAAAACTCACACCTGCTGTGTTGGATCATTCGTTGATCCAGATGTGCACCGCTCAGGACCTGAACACGACCTGAGTCGATCATTTTACCAAACTTCAAACCGTATAAGTGTTGAAAAAATACTCCAACGATAAGGCTTCATTTATTTTTTCTCATCAATTCATGTACTTCTGAAGTACTGAAAATGTTGATTTTTGTAGCATTATTTTACACCATGCTTTATCTATACAAGGATGTAAAATGAGCCAAAAAACAAAATCAGTCGGGGCTTCTCATATGTGTTTTTTTTCTCACCACTGCACACATCTTATTGCATTGCACCATGTGGCGTGTCATGACATTATTCCTACATAAGGGGCTGGTTGTTATTTTTACTGATGAGTACCTAATGTGACATGCAATGATGCCAATGGAGCCAGTGTTTAGTTCCGGCTGATTACTCTCATAGTTCAGAGGGCTCAGGGGGGCAAAGTGGAGCAGCCTCTTAAACAGATACGTCAAAACCTAGAAGGCTAAGCCAGAGCTGCTGAGACTAATCAATGTAAGATGGTATTCTTTATTTTTACTGGACTTATACTTATAGGTAGCCCTCTGACTATTTTTCTCTGTGTATTGTCTGTGCTATTATTATCAGTTGGAGGATTGATGTTTGTGCTTTCCTTCTCTCCGCTCCCTTCTGAGGTCGTAATTATCATTTTTCTCAGTAAGCAGGTCAGCGGTGCCGTGCCCCCTGGCTATGCTCCAGCTCAAGAATACTGCGCAAACAGCATCACATGCAAAAAAAAAAACTCCCCACGTTCTCTCAGAGCATCCCTAGATATTTGGATTTGTGAATGATGACCTCTTTGTAAAAACAAACCAGCTCAACCTGCAGCTCAACCCAACCCGACTCAATAGTAGTTGAACCGTGGCACTTGATGAGAAACTGTTTATGCGCCAGAAAAATCACATAACAATGAAGTTGTGGTTGCATCAGAGCCAGTTTGACTGTAATTGAGTTAGGGTGTTTATACTAGGTCAGCTCAGTTGACGGTGCTTTTGATGCATTATTAAGCCGCACGTCAATGTAGTCAGTAGCAGCCCGGTGGAAATTACAAATGCCAATAAGCCACACAAACGACACGCCTCTCAGTTGTCAGACGGATGTACACAGGCGGCTCATTGTATGGTCCCCAGGGAGAAGGATAATGGATGAATCCTGTTGTTGGTGTTGGATCTTTTTTTTTTTTTTAATAACACAGTTTCACACATCCCGGTGACCTACTTCATTACATCGGAAGTGGATCAGATTTACGACCACAGACCATGTCTGACAAGTATAGTGTGTTATTTTTAAACCGTGTGCTCTCATCCATATACTTTCATCCCAGGCGGAGGGGAATCATTGGCAGCATGGTCCCGGAGTTTGAACTATATGGAGGTGCAACTGCGTGCTCACGTGTGTTGAAATGTGCATTAATATGCAAGGAACAGGAAACGCGCTGGCCCCAGGCACTCCAGTGTCACCGCCAGACGTAAACAGAAATCTGGAGTTGAGGTTGTGGTTACGGCATTGGCAGCTGTCTGTATTCTCCTTCATGAGGAAACATATTCTGAAGTGGTAGCTGTTATTACTCTGAACTGTGTCTTCTACTGTAGGTTTAATGCCTTCCCTTAGTAATGTGTTGGCTTTCCCCCACCCTGCTGCTTTGACATTGCCCTAGTTTTCTGTCTCTGTGTAGTACATAGTGGGGTTTTTTTGTTTAGTTTTTTTTATGTGACACTCTGGTACCTATTCATGCAGTTTCTGTGTTTCTGGAGTGTGTCATTGGCCGTGACTGTGCTGCAGATACGGCAGATATCTCTTGTCCCTGTCTTGGCCTGTGCTCATGATTAACCCTATTATCTGTTCAGTGATCTTTGTAAAGTCTCGGCGTTGTTAAATCTTGCCCTCTTTTCCTCGTCGGTGAATCACATGGCAGACCGCATTACTGTGCTAGAGCAGTAATCTAGTAGGACAGGAAAACAAGGTGAACATGGGGAAAGTCATTCTTGGGTGTCTTATATTTTAAATGGGACATGCCAGACTGCTGCCCTGTTTTTTTCCACTCATAGTATGGGATGCAGACATGGCTGAGAGCAGATGGTTGTTTAGAGTTTGTGTTGATGGGCAATGATTTAGACATTTTGGGATCCTTATGTTCAGTTTACAAGGTGAAGATGGATCAAATTAATACATAATACAAAATATGAACTATGTAATATTTTTGAAGTGGCAGAGAGGCTGAGATAGAACAGTTTGTACCTCAGCGCCCTTCTTTCAATCGCCTTAATCAAAATTGCCCATTTTGGCTGACCAGCCTTAGAGCAAGGCATCATATCCTTGTATCTGCAAACATTTCTCTGGAAGCAGTAAAAACCGCCTTGT
>OMOV01049854.1:2467-14844 GCA_900312565.1 Beryx splendens | reverse complement strand
GGTTGTTTGTAGTGGGGGGGCGGGGGGTAGGTCCTTTGGAGCCATTAGCATTTGCAATGATTTGAGCTCAATCATCCTGAATGTAGCTGACAGGATTAAGGTTGTTGAGGCAGATGTCAACAGCATCCCAAATGTTGGGCACAAAAGGCAGTGTCCTCTTTCTTTACAGAAAACAATTTTCAAAAAGCCAACAGCCATGTCCCTACTCGGCCGTGGGAGGGCCCATGAAAAACACCAAAGGCTCAGCTATTGGCAGAGAGAACGCTAACCTGACTTTGCCTCTTTGATCAGCTCCTGATATGAATGCAGATCAGTGCCAGCGCCTGGAGACACGCGGCGTCATGGCTTTTGCACTCTGTTACGCATCACAGAAAAGAACGAACTCCCAGATATTTTAAGAAGGAAGAAGAGCCAGATTTGTTTTCAGGGCAAGAGGAGAAACGGGGAGACAGGCAACAGTAATGTTGTTGATGTTCATGGAGAAAAACACAACATTGGATTTAAGCCTGTGCACATGAAAGCAGTATTTACACAGTTAGGTCTTGAAGACACTGACCTGACCCGACTGACCCGATTCAGTGTTGCTAACCATCTCTGATATAAAATCAACATCATGAGTATGACAACATGGTGTGTTTATACTTACGTGTATGGAAAGTACAACTATTACTGTGAACATTACCATGTTCCATGTAGTAGAGTGGATTTGAACAGGAGTAGCAGAATTGATCAATTTCTCTCCGTTTGATCAAGAACAGACCAAGATTATTTAAGAATTCACTTTTGGTCTCTGGGAGCCGATGTACTCCCCCAGGTATATGCAATTGTATAAACCCTCCAGGGTCACTAACGTTTTTACAGCCTCAGAAGAAGCAAAGCTCCTGTTACCATTCACCCGACAGTCCAACCCACTGAGTGGCTCTTATGCAGTGGAGTCGCTACCCCCTTAATTCACTGTAAAACATTCACCTGATTCAATCACCAGGGGGTTTGAATCCGTGCCATTTGGAATACGCTAATGTGTGATTTTCTTCTTTCAGGGAAGAGGGAGAAAGTAGGTGTAGAAAATATAGGTTATGACTGCATTTAAAGCAAAGGTGCGGGCATATCTCATGAATAAGGTGAGATCACTCATGGAAGTTTTGGCCTCATAGAAGACAGATAGTCAAAGCATTTAAAAAATTATCTCCGTTTGACAAGTTTTGCCACAACTTTTTGGCAAATTGGTGTAAACAGCATTTTTCACCCCACCGTCTTTCACCCTACAATCACATCTATTAATGGCAATGCGTTTTTCTGCGAGACCGGGCTGCTAGTCCAAAGGAAAGCCTCCCTCCCCTCTCACCCTGTGATATTCAAATGACATCTAAATGTAATGATATGGTTATTTACAAAGCTGAGGCACTAATGTAGATAAAGGTCTCTATTCTTAGCTATCAATCCACAGCACCATTACAGCTCAGGTTAAAAGAAAGGGAAATGGAGATTAATAGAGGTTGATATGGTGGCAAGGATTTCATAAGCACAAATGAGCACCATTACATGCTTATGCAAAGAACAGGTGTATTCCCCTGGCTAGTCTTTGGCTTTGGCTAGTCAGTCTACATTTGGTTTATGAAAATTACTCTTGGGCAAGGTCCAATGCAAATTAATGGACCATTATAAAAGTTATTGTGCAGGGTCACTGCTGCCGACTGATTTTTCCCTAACATAACTGAAAGAAAAGACATACAAGTAAAATTGAATTTAAGTATATTTAACCATCGCTTTATATAATTAGTATTTGGCATTTGGTATACAAAGGTAATACTATTATGTGCTCCAGTTCCCCCTCAGCTCAGCGGGGAATTAAAGGTTTTAAATCCATTTAATATTTAAATCCACTCAAAAGTTGCTAGTTGATCTGAAGCAAGATTTACAAACAGGCAAAAATAAGGTCATGTCTTTAATCTGCATAACTCTACTCTGAGAGGATCACAAACAAAGTCCCGCTTTGTGTATCTCTGGACACCTGAGTCTAAGATAAACTGTATTTTAAAGCCCATGCAGATAAACTGACTGAAAATGGGAGAGGTAAACTTTACATAGTAAATCCTCATTTACTTATTGCCAGAAGGAAGAGGATTATCCAGGTGGCACTTGGTCCTGCCATGGGCTACACCGATGCAATCTGCTACACACACTGAAATACTCAGCACTGTTGGTAAAGATGAGTCAAAAAGGCTGTTAGAAAAGAAATCTCACACAGGTAATGAGTTATGTTCTATGCCTGCTTTCTATATATTGTCATGGTACCAAACAACACAGTTGAGCTTAATTATCTTTTCACAGGCACCGATTCTAAAGGGGCATGTAAATGATATAAAAGAAGATAAGCTTTTAAACACCTCAGTGACAATTAGAGCCTCTTGTGTGTTTTTTTCTCTCTCCCATCATCTTTCTTTATTACAGTTTAATAACTGAGTTATGTCCTCTCAACGCACGGTTTGAACACCCCCGCTAATTTTGCAATGCACAGGATGATAGTGATAGCAGCCAACAGTCTTGTGTTGTGGTAAACTGGCAGTAGCTTGCAAACATAGCTGAAGTCCAATGATTAATACAGTCACAGACGTCTCTGGTGATTCAGGAAGACACTGGATTGGTTGCTCACTCAAGCACTTGGGGATCTGGGAAATAGTCGAAATGTTCTCAGTCAGTTCTATTCATCATAGATACAGTCATAGCCAACTAGTTATCATTTGATTTACATATCACAGAACCACTACACTATAAATAGAAATCTTCTCTCACAGTGCATTGCTATTCAACACTCACCTGATGGATACAAGACCAGTCTGTCCCTCGTATTCATATATATACTCTTTTCTGTGATGTGTTTCGGCCATGCTGTGGCCTTCATCGGGGAGCAGCACACCAAACCGAATGAAGAACAAGATGGCGGATAGATTCATCCTCATGCAGTTTGGTGTGCTGCTCCCTGATGATATCCACAGCATGGCAAATCATGTTACTCTTGTTGATAAATAAGAATGTTTTTAACCAGTAAGTGGAATAAGTAAGCATTCCTCAGAAAATCATGTGCAGGGAGATGTCATGTCCAGTCTCATGAGCTTCAGATTCAAACTTGCAACCATCCGGCTCAGAGGCTCACTCCACCTGTATGATTTATGTAAAATAGCGCTTCCTGCAGGCGCAAAGATCAATGAAGAATCTAAATCAAAACAAAGTCAACCTTTCTCCACCACCCTTCCAATCAGCGCTCCATGCACCGAGCAAAACAAACGTAAACAATCGTAACGTAATCAACAGTTCAACACTGATTGTGATAACAACACCAGTCAGTTAGGAGTAGTGTCTTTACGATAGGACCTGCAGAAATTACTCATGGTCATGTGGCATGACTTCTGTAGTAATGTTACTAGAAACATGGTGCAAAGTGCAGCACAGTAATGGCTGGGGGTCTGGGTACTGTAGGTTACACTCTAAGGCTTGTGAGCTATAGATTCTTATCATTAAGGCTATAATTTTGCCATGGCACATCAAAACCAATTATTGATGTTCTTAAGTAAGTCTTTGATGATGCTCATAAATAGAGCGGATGGGCTATAATGTTTTCACTCTCCCATGTGCTGTGTTAGGTAACGCCGCTCTGTACATATATTTACAGAAGCAGAATACAGAGAGAGCAGAACATAAATGACTCCAAGTCCTCGAGTCAAAATTTCTGAGCAGACCGGGCAGCTAAACTTAGCCTCGGTTTGCATAGCCAATGACTGTCATCAACGGATGCATTTTGAAGTCACTGACAGGCGATTTTGGGCATTGGCATGTTGAAAAAATATTAGAGACGATTGTTTCGCGCTCCGTTCAGTTACACTGGAGTGGGCAGGGCTTATAATTGTACTGAAATCAGCCTGTAGAGGGCAACAGAGCTCATATGACTTCTGGTTTAAGGACTAAATCAACACTAAATAGGACAGCAAATTGCCGCTGCACTGCTCTCTATGGGCAGACATTTTCAAGCATGTTGCCCTTCTCACCCCAATCAGTGATGTCAAAGCAGGTGCTTTCCATCAGCTGTCAAAGGCAATGCATAGGACACATAGTGCAACACATGATTTAGTGTTAATTTGCTCTTTAAACCTGGATGCTAGCCCCCAGAGAATAACAAACAGCTTATAACATTAGTAGCATCCTGCCACTAAAGCACAGCAGAGCAACAAACATTAGCGCAGTTAGCTCTGTATATAATAGAAACATATTACGAAGCAGTTGGGCTTTGTCTTTATCAGACTCGGCCCTATAGCTCTGCACCGCCTGGTTCTGAGTAACGGAAATGAGGTATTAGATCTAGTTAGGAGGGCTATAGTTTCTCCAGGAGCAATAGTCCAAATAACAAATGTTAGATAATGTAAATTGTCTTTATCAAGTTACCAATTGAAAAATCGGCAACTTGGCATCAGTTTGGTCTGTCTCAAGTTCCTCCATCTTTCAATACCAGGGTGTACTCTTGTATTTGATCTTGCTCTATCGAAGGCATTTTGAGAGGCATACAGGGAGTTTTCAGTCATTGTTGTGGGTGGTGGAGATGGTTGAGCCTGAACTGTTAAATGGGGCGGAAGGGGCTCTAGCTATAGCAGAGGAGCTGTTTTATGCCCCGTAAAAAGTATATTGAGCTGAATACAGGGGACAACAGCAAACAGATTAGACATTCGTCGCTCGCCCATATTTTTTTACTTGAGAGGATTGTAGGCTAGATTAAACTGGATATCTTACATAGACTGACTTTAATTGTAACTATTGTGATGATGTATTCTTACACTGGGAAAATGTAATAACAGCAGCCTCAGTGATCTACTGCATTTTTCATTTGGTCCAGTATGGGAGTTCTCAGGCTAAATGTGCCTCAGAATCTTGGAAATCTTTTCCCGTAAGATTATAAATTATGAATCAAAAGCAGTAGGTAGAGTTAATAATAAAATATACCAATAGAAGGGTTAGGTCATCTGGTACATGCAGATGGCTAGTATTATTACAATTTGGAAGTGCAAATCTTCTCTCATAGCTACATGGGCTCCTGGTAACACCCAGCCCAGAGTATACCTCTGAATGTAAAAAACTGAACATAATTTTCCAGCCTGCCAGGTTTGTTTGCCATTGTGTTCACGTGCACCCACGCGCACTCACATACACACGCACAGAAAGAGGGAAAGGGCAAGAAGAATCCTCTGAAGATGAAGAGGAATACATCCCCTTCAGCAGCATCCCCCTCTCTTACTCTGTCCATCTCTCCTCACCCTTTTTCTTCCCCTGTGTTATCTCTGGCCCTTTGAAACAGCACCTGTTACAGACTCACAGCTTGGGAGCGCAGTCATGATGTAGTGTGCACTGCTGCGTGATACAGTGCCAGCTACCAGTTTCCCGTTCGGCCCTGCTGATACGCAAGGCAAACAAGCTGAAACATCTCCATCCTCCAAGAGCTTAATCACTTCTTGAAGCATTGTAGATAAGGCACACCAGACCAGAACATTTTGTCCTATGTTACTTTTGTGCTGTGGAATTAATGAAATATTTCAGTTTGCTGGTTAGCAAGATGACATTCGATAGTACTGTAGGACTGCATGTGTGTTTGTCTTGATGAATGCACAGCACCTTTATTTACTTTTATATTTAACTTATAGATGAAAAACTAATGATCTCCTTAGGGAAACTGGGACATTACAGCAGCAATAATAACAGGTTACTGTACAAGAAAAGGGAATATAAATAAGAAAGAAAATAGGGATGTCAAATACGTGCAGTATGAGAGAAAGTGAAACCTTACAAGAGGCATGCAGATGGTTATATAACCTTACTTATAATTCTACAACTATCTTGACCTTTCTCCCACTGTACATTTCGATAAGAAACTGGAGGGTCAATTAGTCAGAACCCTTAGGAATGGAGCTGTAATGAACTGCAGTTGTTTTTGGCAAGAACTATTTCTGAGACTACCACTGTGTGACTGACCGTATGGATTTGAATCACACTGTTCTACTGTTGCATTAGGTCCTACTTTTCTCCTCGACAAATAAAATAGCTTTTTTAGTACATTCAGTTTTCCCTAACTACCCTCAAACTAATTAATTCTCTACTTACTATATATTTATCATGCCAATTATTTGATATGTATGACCACATTAGTTTTATAGCCACGTTTTTTCAATACTTTGAAACAGAGAGGAAAGTCCCTCAAAGATAACCTCCTTCTCATAATTTCACCTTAAAGTACAGCTTGGTACAGCTGTAAGTTTTAAATAATAGTCCTGGCACCTGCATATCAGTCTTGTATGTAAACAGCTCACATGTAGCCATAGACATCCATCAACGTCACTTAAGGTATAAATCATGTCCACCTTACCTTTCCCCCGTGCACTGCTGCAACAGACAGATAGGAATATGCATGGCTTATGCGATAAAGGCAGAGGACTGTCTTTATCCGAGGCATTTTGGTCTTGTTGTATTTTTTTCCCCCATAGAACAATCTGGGAGATTGCTGCCAACTCGCAGGCTATTCTTCCCTCCGAGCCCATCAATAACAATGAGAGAAGTGTCAACCACTGATTAGGCTTTGATATTGAAAGTGAGGCAAGGGTGGCTGTGTGTGCATGTGTGTGCATGCATGTGTGTGTGCGTGTGTGTGTGTATTTTTTATTATAAAAGAAATTAGACCACAGGAGGTCTTATTTTTTTCCTTATAAAAAATGGATCTCAGTCAGTCATCTCGACCTTCCCAGTGGTGAAAATTAGGCAGTGGAAAGCAAGTTTAAATCAGCTGCATGTCCTCCATCTACTGCTATCTTCTACTTTCTGTACACTTCAGTCTCTGAAGAGGGACGTGATGTGGTATGAAGTAGTTATGTTTCATTCACTCCTGCAGGTGCTGTACCTTCAAAATGGCTAAATTAAAATGCCACACTATTCATTAACCACACACAGTGAATGGAATTTAAATAATTCATTTCAGTAATTTAGTGGAATTAACATAATGCCACATTGCATCTATGTTGGTCATGCATATGCAAATCCTGATTTTATTATGCATGTGATAATGACTTAGGTAGGTCAGGCCATGCAAATTAGGGGTAACGCCCAATTCAGTAATTCTTCACAACATCAACTCCAGCAGTCGGTGTGTCTTTCGAGAGGTGGCTGTAAGTCAAAAGACGCTGTGCAAAGTGATAGGTTTGGCTATTGAGCATGGCTAGAATCTCTTCTGCCAAACAGTGATTTGCTTTGATAGTGAGACTGAAGAAAGTCTGAATAATTGTATTCCAAATTCCAGAAGCTGACATTATTTGTTGATACTGTCTGTTTAGCACCCAACCATCATACATAGGTGAAATCAAGTGCCAAGTTTTTGCAGAAAACAGTGTGTCTTCCTTCAAAGTTTCCCTCTTGATCCAGTTTGTTTTCTCATTTATTAATGCAGACAGCTGAAATAAATGTTTGAACATTTCCAAATTTTTCATTTTCGCACATGCGGCCAGCTTGTTATGGTTCGTAAGGGTAATGCACTTTCTGATGAGAACAGGTGCTTGAGGTCTTGTTAAAATCAGCCCCAAATATCCTTTATGATGGTAGACAGTTTTTTGAAATGTGGGATAAGTGGGATCTATGGATGATCGTCTCCAAACCTGTCCAGTTTTGTCCAGTTTTGGCTCGCAATGGAGTCAACTGGCTATTTAATTTAGTATTTGTTGTTAAAAAGTTGATTCGTGTGCTGGCACCTCCAAACAATAGCATAGCAACAAGCTGTTGCAGAAGAAATCTAATCTGACACATGTTGGTTATTGGTGTCCTATTTCTATTTTGCATTTGCAAGGCAGCTCTTGGTGATATTAAACAAACAGAGGAAGTACGTCCACGGGCTGTTGGTGATGTATTACAATACCTGTTATTCTATGATAGATACAGCTGGACCACAACATTTATGCAAACTTTGCTATTCTGTGATAACGTTAAACCTGGCACTGAACCTACACTGCCACCTCTTAGAGGATTAAGCTGATAAAACCCATTGTTAAGGTACACAGTGCTCTTTAATAGGACATGTTGGTGCCAAAACTGGATTTGGAAACCACTACTGGCAAGAAATAAGCCGCACAGACCACACAACGCAATCTTAGGCTCCAATTCAGGGTTGAACTCAGCCATTTGCCCTTTGGGATGCCAAATTTTTCTAATCCAAAGTTTTAGGGGAATTGGATTTTCAATTCTCGGAATCTCGGAATCTCTGTCTGTGAGTGTGTGAGTGTGTGTGTTTTTCGCATATCTCGAGAACCGTTCATCCGATCGACTTCACACTTGGCGGGTGTATTGCTGGGGACCCGAGGATGTGCAGTGGCGGTTCAGTATTAATAAACTTTGACCAAACAAGCGAACAGTGAGCCGCGCAGCTCTGTGTCTGAGTGCAGTGGGGGCTGTTTGCTGTAAACACCGTCACATCACAGCGGGGCGGGGCTTCAGAGCTCTGACTGGCTGAGCAGGGCAAAGGCACGCGCCCCGCTCACTTAAACTGCCCGAGTGAGAAGAACGAGCACACACAGGAGAAAAAAACAGAGGCGGAGGCAGTAATAGCCAATAGCCAATAGGAGCGCAGACACGTTTGATTGGCAGCAGAATCAACCAATGGAAGGCTTTAAACTGCTTCTAGAGTTCAAGCTCAGTAGCTGCGACTTGGGTGAGTCTTTTCTAGTGAACCAGAGTGATTTCACCCGTGTTTCTGACCTTAATAGCCTACGCCTATTGTGTGTTTTTATCATACTATAAAGCAAGGAATCTCTGTGAGTGTGTATGTGAGTATGTGTGTGTCCTTCACATATCTCGAGAACCATTCGTCAGATCTGCTTCACACTTGGTGGGTGTATGTGTGAATTTAGCCTAGAATGTAGTCTTCATAAAAGAGAATAATTACCTATTTAATTTAATCATATGTAGAAAGTCAATGAGGCTACTTACATGCATACTATACACAGTATATTATTCTATCTGCCCATATGCTACTACCATCAGGGTATGAAAGATGAGAGAAAATGTATAAATCTATTTCATGTTTGCCAGAAAACAAGGAAGATTTATGATTTATATATCTGAGAGGGGTGCATCTGTTAGCTTCAAGTAATGCATAGGAAAATGGATTGTTGTTGCTATTCCTTTGTCTCCGATAGAGGTTGATAAAATTAATTCAGTTCTCTTCATTTAAACTATCAATGTCATGCAGATACTGTGCATCCAAAAATAAATTGCTGGTCTGAATTAGGAACATGTCAAGACTGTATTTGGGGAAACCACACATCAGGTGCACAACTGCCCAAGAAGTGTTTAATCCCACAGATAAGTCGGGGCAGCCGGTGCCCTGCAGCCTGGGAGAATTTTTCATTTACAGTAAGCTACCCGCCCGGTGGTCAAGACAGATATCTATGGTCTTGCAGTTAATATACTGGAGATGTGCGAGCCAGCATGCATGGGTGTCAGAGGGCAAGGGAAAGGTTTGGCTGCACATAAACACGATCACATTCCCTTCTCCTCTTTCCTCCTTGATCCCTTCCCACCACCTCTTTCCCCTCCCCTTGCACTCAAGCTATCTTCCATTTTTTTTCCACACTAATTAACAAGCAGGATGGTGATTAGTTATGAAGCAGCGCTCCCCACCCCTTCGTCATCCTCCAGACACAGAGGTGTGTTTTCTCTATGACTGGAACATGTGTTAAAAGCAGCTGGGTAGTCACAAACAGTTCTGGCGCGGTGGGGGAAAACAGGCTCAGAGACTATAGCTGATATTCATACACACACTGACTGGGGGATATAAATACACACGTCTGAGATAGCTGTCGTATGTGCCCCGATCCCCACACACATCTGGGTTCACTGTCAGATATTTTCTGTTGAGGCACACCAACACACACACACACACACACACACACTTAAGTACAAGCTCTTGTTCTCACATTTCCCTCATCCAAGATATACACACACAGACACGTACTCCAAGCGTATCATTATTTCCCATTGTTTATCGTGCATTCAGGCATTCGACTCCACATTCACGCAAACACATTTACAAAGCATTGTGTGCATCTCATTGAAGGATGGCTGAGCTTGTTTCACAGTGCTACAGAGACAGTGGGAGGGGAGAGATGGAGACATAGACAAACAGAAAGCAAGCCCAGACATAAACAGATAGCCAGACAGACATTTTGCCTTCGGGTTTGTGATTCAGAATACTAACAAGGCATCACAGCACAGACCCAAGGAAAGACGGTGTGATCCGGGGCGGAGCCAAGCGGTAGCGGTGGTGGCACTGCTTACCCTTGAAATCTGACTGGCCACCCCGCATCCCGCCCTAAATTTTCTTGTGCGTCATTGGCTGTTTTACCCAAATTGACACATTGACATTGCATCAAAGGGGGGAATGCATGTGTTTTATACCTAAACAAGGCACTCTTTTTAAACAGAGATCCTGAACATAAGGATGCTGAAAGGTAGGCTTATTTCCTAGCTCTCAGACACTAGTAGTTTTCTTATCATGTTAGAATATTTAATTAAACACAAACCCTAAATGCTCATGGTCTGCGTCATAACTGAACTGAAGGTGCCGTGTTTACTGAGGCATGTAATTACATGTGTTCTAACTTTTTAACAGTAGGTTGATGTAACCACACAATGTTAACTTCCGTCTACAGCATCTACACGTCTGCCAATGCTCCAGCTTCTCCTGGCATTCTTTTATTTTAAGCTTTTCTCCCACTGTGGCCCCCTGAGTGTCATTTCTCCCATATGGCAGAGCGATTCTTATTTGATAATGAATCGAATGTCTTTGCATTTGTCATTTGGACTGGTGAGTTATGCATTGTGTGGCATTTTCCTAGCGTCTTCCTTATCAATGTGACAGGTTTAGTCTTAAATGGTGTATCTCCATGGTAATTTATGCAAGGGACAGCTTTTAAAAGGCTATTCTCTGTCTCATTTTGCTCTGTGTTAATATGTCTGATCACTTAAGGTGCAGCTTTCTAAGATGCAAGCTGTGTACTGTATATTATAAACCGTGACCATGAGGAACAAGTGAGGATATTCAGCGTAGAAAATTGTGATGAGATTTGTGTAGATGTGATCCAAACATTAATAAAGCCAGTCCAGCCACAGTACACAGCAGTCTACAAGTAGCTCTGCATGCTGCTATGAAGCGTAGGACTACATTAATTAATTTTGTGTGTGTGTGTGTGTGTGTGTGTGTGTACCTGTCTGGCTGTCTGTGTCTGTGAGTGTGGGGGTGTGTGGGTGTGTGTGGAGGATACCGGTGCATTGCCTTAGTCATTTCCAGGCTGATTAAGCGTTAGAAATCTAGCAGTGGGAGAGACAATGACAGGAGAGAATCAAGTCCTTTATCTCCTCTTTTGGTTGGTTGAGCAGAGAACTAGAGGTTTGTTCGTGTGGGTGCGGGCGTGTGTGTGTGTGTGTGTGTGTGTGTGTGTTTTGGCTGTTAGTTTGGATGTGAAATGACATAATGAGTTTGAGGTTAAAGATTCACAGGCTTTAGTTGGAGAGTATTTTCAGACATCGGCTGAACAGTTAATGAGTCCCCATATTTAAAGGTGCAATAACTAACATTTTTACTGCCCCATAGCACAAAATGACCATACTATATCTGCAAGGGTTTGATAGGTTTGTTGATCAATATCAATGAATCAGTGATTTCTTTGCCAGGTACTGAGATCCATGGCTCTCAAAACTCACTTTCTGCCCCCTGCTTGTACTGGTTTTGGAGCAAAAACTCAAGCATTGGAATTGTAGTTTTCATATTTCAGTTTAACAGTTCTTTTAACATAAAATGCTTTCTGAAATCTTGACCAATAAACATCACCAGGTTTTAATACTCTATTGCCAAGTTCTCTTTCTAGCCTTTTTGCATTTCAGTGTATCCCAATAAGGACTCAGCTGTGGCTCTGAGGAGCTGTTGGGGAAATTGCTGGAGTAAATGAGAGCAAGTAAATAAGGTTCTGATTCAGCAATCCAGCTTCAAGTTATTTGATATGCTACATAGTTTCAACATGCTCCCCCCCCCCAAATAATTTTCCTATTTGAAATACCTTATTTGCTGTTATTTAAATGAATGGATAAACAGAAGAAAGAGGTTTCTTTCCATAGCTTACAGATTTTTCCAGCTAAATAGTTGTTGAATAATTCAAATCAAAACAGTCCTTGCAGGGATGGAAACTTGGATGGCAACTGTAGGCTACATAATTCATGATTTCTGTTGAGAAATCCCCCCCCCCCCCCGCCTTTTTGTCCTCTTCTCCTATCCCCCCCCACTAAAATCCTTCATACTACACCTG
>OMOV01049798.1:1785-11819 GCA_900312565.1 Beryx splendens | reverse complement strand
AGCCCCTGCCAGCCGCTCCCCGGGCTTCAGCCGGGTTCTGGAACCCTCGAGCGGCTCGGTCGACGTGCCGCTTGTTTTTACAACATGTCCAGATTAGCCGTTGTATTGGTCTAGTAAAAAACAACTGGCAACACGCACGGCCTGTCCTGTATTATTATTATTATTGTCGTCAAGCTGACATGAAGCATGGGAGATAACTGTCTAATCCAATCTGCAACGTTAACCACGTGTAGGAACTGTCGCATCCGTGCCGCACTCTTCTGTTCTCCGGTGCTCCCCTTGTTTTGAAACCCAAATTTGACATAATTTGACCCGTAGCTACTCAACAACACATGAACGCAGGGTGAGGGTTTAGTGTGTGCGCTACCTGCTTGGATTTGGCCTGGGCAGCAGTCGGCCCCTTCTTCCTCAAGACGGTGACGGTGTCCCAGTCGCTTTCTGCCATTTTCCAGGGGTTTGTCGATACCCGTAATATTTACTATAGATACAAAAATAATTTCAACTCTCTCTTAGCGGTACAACAAGTAATTTAAAGAAGGTATGGGTACTTTCGCGAAACGTACGCTTCTTCCCGAATTGTCACCCACCACGCGTGCTACTGAAGCTTTATTTATAATATAGTGGTTAACAGTGACACGGTGACTCTGCAGCGACCTCTGGTGGCAGTGGAGCACACTGACCTACATCTGCGTTCTGCGGCCATGTGCCGCCGGGGCGACAGTCTGCAGGGGCACGGCCAAATTGGGCATCGTTTTGCTACGGTGCAAAACGTTTTCCGGTTGAACGATGTGCTTACTCACTTGCGCACTACCGCATCACTTTAAACTTCCGGTTTGCTACGTTTTTGGGGCAACTGAACGTGCCCCTGGTTTTCACAATCAGGTGTCCTCTCTCGCGCAGTAACTCGGTCTCTCTCGCGCATGTGTCACTCTTGGAATTTTCGCTCGGCTTTTGTCCGGGCAGGTCACAGAATCTGATGAGTCACCAATTTCAGTGTAACACCGGAATCAACCCCCAAGCGAGTTCACAATTCAGCACACCTTCAGCCAGGCAGGAGCAACTAACAGCCACAAATGTTACAAAATATTGCGATTCAGTTTATTGAAAATACTTTTTACAAAGTACATAATGTAACACATTATCCAGGCAAAATAATGATAACAATTAGAAACATTATTGGCGTCAGTTGTGATTAAAGAAGTTGCACATATTTTCAAGTTTTATCAATAGCAAGCATGAACAAAAAATGGCAGAAAGACATAAAATAGTGATTGGGACATAAGCATTTGACAAACAGGGTAGGCGAAACCAATTAAAGTAAGTCACAGCCTCATTTACAACAGTACACCTTGATACCTGCAGCAAAATGTAAAGTATTACATTACACATAACACTCAGTACAGCACAGTACAATCTACACTGAAGACAGAGCCAATTTAATTTTTTTTAATTAAATGTGCAAACTGACTAGTGTTTCCCTTTCAATGATTAATTTGGTGGAAGTGGAAGGAATGGAAAGATATATAAAATATATAGAGAATAAATCAGTTAAATGTTTAAGCTTTTTTTTAAAAAGAAAAATAGAATATTGCTTAATAAAAATACCAAAAGCTGGTAATTAAAGATCTGTAAGTCAATGAAAATAATTAAATATTCCAAATAATCAATTTGCAAATCCAGAGTTACAGTATGTGTAACTAGTAAGTGTTTGTTGAAAATATCCTCTATGGTTTCAGTCATTTCATGCCAAAAAAAAAAGATTAAAACGATATGAATAAAAAATGTGTACAATTGGCTTTGCTTTCTGCGCAATTCCTCCAACATAGCAGCGTTTTGACTGTTTTTCATATCGAGCAAATTCTGCCAATATAAGGATTTATTTGTACTATCTTCTATGATAATGTTTCCAGTCTTTGTATGTTATTGAATTCAGTTCCTTCTCCCATTTAACGTTTATCTCCTCAGCTTCAGCTCTTTCCCCTGGACTGTTATGTTCCTATGCAGTTTATCTTTATAATTTTTAAAAACATTACCTAAGGCGGTGGATGTCCTGTTGTGACTTTATTTGTTTTACTTCTCTTAAAGTAACAGCAGACAATCTCCTCTTGGGGAAAAGCCCCACCCAGCTCATGGGACAAGAAACATCTGTAAGAATCACAGCACTTCCAGTCGATATAGCAATCAGTATGAACTGGAAGAAGACCGTATCCCCAGAAATTAATAACTGGAGGAAGACAGTATGGGACAGGAGGTATATTTTAAGGAGAAACTTGCATTTAAAATTCAAAACAATGAAGAAGCCTTTAACAAAAGGTGGATCTGGGGAAAAATACTTAAAGGGGAGAAAAGGAGGGAGATGAAGGAAAAACAGTCCTGCACACGAATGTAGCCTACTTTTTATTTATTGTATGACAAATACTGATGATGGCATCGTAAAGGACCGCTTGAATATACACTATGTTTTCATCAAAAGGCAGTTATTGCTATTTGTCTTTACTTTTTTCTACATTTTTAAACAGATGTAACAAAAATGATGCGGTCCTTTTTCTTCTTGCTCTCTTTTCTACTGCATGAATAATACATGTGAAATGTAAACAGACTTAAATATGAAACAATGACACAGTAAAGTAAATAAAAAAGGTGTAAATGATATGATGATATGATTTAGAGCTAGAGAACATTTTTAATGCATTCAGCCTCAGTTGGTATACGGATGAGAACGCAGCAGGTCACCAGGTGCAGGACATTTCAGAGGCGGCGTCACTGTCCCGCCGCATGCGGACGGGGGACCAGCCGAACTCAGACTGGGCGTCGTCAGCCGGGTGGAGGCGCCCCCAGCGGTAGCCGTGTTTGGAGCCCTGCTTCCCTCCCCACGCCCGAGGCTTGGGGTTCATCTGGGGACAGATTGACCGGACATGAATGAAGCAGATGCGCGCGGTCGTTAGGATACCAAAATCCCGCCTGTTACAGAGATTTAAGAGTCGAGAGGACTGCTGTTACGCCCTTTTCTCAGTGTTGTCTCATGGTATTTTATGATGTGCTACTCGCTCTGGCCACATTATGAGGGACATGGGACTTATTTAATGTTGGAAGTGTGACAGTCCAACATATTTGCAACATTCAAACATTATGATGGTCCGGCTCGAGTGGCTAGACTGCATGCTATCCCGACCCCATTGCAAAATACTCTGGAACACCATGGTTCATTTCACACTCTGATGATATAGATGATATCTCAGCCGCTAAGTGCACGAGGTGGAAATAGCTCTACTCTCTTCATACGCAGGACTCTCAGGACTCAAACTCAGGCGTTCCCACTCATAAAAGATTATGAAATTGTTGTTAGAACTCCCCGAAAATACAGATAGTCCCTTCCTCTGTGCCACAATCCACAAGCTGTTGGTAAATCTGTTTGCGAAAGGAAAGTGTTGAGGAATCATGTCTCATCTTTCCCTCTTATAATACTAAGAGGGTGATGTCAATCAGCAAAGTCAGGGCCTCTCTCGTCATATAAACGCTGTGCATTTCCGACCTCATATCCCCGCTCAGGACGGGACAGCGATTCCCACTTTCACCGCAAGAGGACACACATCCTTTACTGACTTCACTGCCAGGCTGAAAGCTGCGGGGCCATGCGGTCGCTCTGCTGCTTTAGAGCAACCAGTATCTGCTTCCCTAAAACAAAAAAAAAGCCGCCGGCTCTCCAGAAATGAGCGCTGGAAAACGCTGGGAAAGGCAGGTGTAGATCTGTTTACATGCTCTGCTCTCTGTTATTCTCCCTCAGACAAAACATCTGCTCGCAGCAGATGTGCAGGCCCACCCATGCACTCACTGCCCCCTTTACACGTGCTATGGTGCTGACCCACCCCGCACTGGAGCGAGGCTGTCAAGTCAGTGTTCAGTTCTGCCTTTATGGAAGACCTGGCTGCTATAGGAGCCAAGTGGACAGCCTTTTCTCACCCAGCTGTGAAAGCAACCACCTGAGGAAGACAAAATGGCTTCCGCTCATTTTGCCTTGTAACGTTGGTATCAGCCGAGTCAGCACTGTGTTCTGATATTGCTTTGCTGACCTAAATGTGAATCATGAAACTACAATGAACCATACTGCAGGTGCAATGCGGTCACTGGCGCTGAACATCTCGTGTCTGAATTATTTGTAGAAAGCTCAAGTCATCCTCCAAACCAGTCCTCAACCCTCCCACAACCTCTGGACTCGGCCATCCAACAGAGCTGTAAACCTTACTGCTGTCACCAGTAATGTCCTCACTATTTATTATTACCCAGGAGGTCCAGTAAGTCTGCACAGCTGTGTGCGGACCTGACAAACAAAGCTTTTCGTTTGTGAAATTGATCATAACTAGTGCAGTGCCCGTTCACCCCGCTGCTGCACAGAGCGCTGTTTATTCAAAGTTTATTAATATTGAACGTATCATGTGTCCAAATTGCACTAAATCCGACACTGCACTTCCTCGGGTCCCCAGCAATACACCCACCAAGTGTGAAGTCAATCGGATGAACGGATTGCGAGATATGCGGACACACACACAGATTCCTTGCTTTATAGTTAAGATTAAATCTATCCTGACTCTAATCAACCAGGAGACTGGCAGCAATACGCTTACAGCCTGCTGTGCATGCACATTACCCAGCATCCCAATCCGTTTGTCACCTGAACAAAGACGGTCGTGTTCATCTGAAGAGTCTCCACTCGCTCTGACAAATGATTCAGCCAGTCCAGATGGTCAGCGATAGACTGGGTTAGGTCACTGTTGCTCTGGAAGGGTAGAAACACAACATCACGACAAAACAGGACAGAGCTCACTGAGTTCCAGCAGTATTTTCGGTACAGGGGACGGGGGTTTATCGTCTGACCGAGTGTGCACATGTACCCCAGACAGGCCGTCCTTCAGTTCGACGGCAGCGAGGCGAACGTGCTCCAGCTTGTCGATCTGCTCCTTCAGCCGATCCTCCAGCTCCTGCATCATCATCAGGCCTTCATCTGGCCTGACTCCACCCTTAGTAGACATCCTGGGACACAAAAACAGAACTGTTATTTAAGGAACCGCGGAGCCACGCTGTCGATTTATAACATGACCACGAGCAGACAAGCTTCCTTTCTCCTTTCGTCTCTAAAAACACAACACTGACATTAAAATACCCAAAATGCTAAAGGACTTGTGATTTCTGAAAATGTTTATATTTTTATAACACAATTATCAACCAAGTAAATGAATGTAACTTTTAGCTTTTCCTTGCAACCAAGAATTATTCTGTAATATAGAAATAGTTTGTTTTATGATTTTTGGGCACCGCTGATCTCAAGTCCTGATGATCTCAGTCATGTTTATTTTATGTACCTTTGCTATCAAGACGTAAATGTTATGTGAACATACATTTTTTAGTTTTAGCAATATGTGACCTATGTAAAATGTTTTGGTCACAACTTCTAGAGCAACGTAGGCCCACCCAGTTACCATTTATATCAAAACTGCTTCTTGTATGATGCAATTTGGGATGTAAATTGTTCGCCATCTGCTACCTATAGGGGGGCTTTTTGAATTTTAGGAATATGTCACTTCCTGTTTGACTTTTGGTTAAATCTGTAAGAACACATCGTCCAATAAGAAAACTCTATAGGATTGTTTTAAGACAGTTATCTACTATGCAAGCAGCCATTTGGAATTCACCAGTTAGTGACTCAAATCATTCATAAGTCCCAGTTATGTTTTCATACCAAACCTCAAATCTCCCTAATCCATTTACAGCTCCTGCATCATTTGCCATCTAGTGGGCAAAGTTATGTTTTTTTTCTGTCTGGATTAGAGAGGGAATCCCTGCCATGCTTAACCGAACATATCTTTGTAACACACTTCCTGTTGAGGGGATTTTGATTGCTGCAGTGGGACAAATCAGCAGTGAATCAGCCTCAAAACATGGATCTGAATACAACCTGCAGCAGGTTGCAGGGTGTCCATGCTCATAGCAGTGCTCTTCTCTGATGCTTAATTTGGACCCACATTTCCTTCAGGGCTTCTGTATTTTCTTAGTCATGATCAGGTAAATAGGAAGCCTAAATAGTGGCGAAATCAACATGTTTATTATATAACTATGAGAAAGGGGTTCTGGTTGATTCTCCAAATATTTCTTTGAAGTTGCAGCAACTAAACTACAGCTTCATGGCATCGGCCTATTAGCTATAAAACGGCGGAAGACACCATTATAGAGCAATATTTTGAATCATTAAAGCATCACAGATATGAGTGGTGGTCGGAGCATTGACAGAAGTACCACGCGGCCACAGGTGTGCGTTTATTGGACGATTTACAACGGCTTGGAACGTGACTCAGCCAATCAAAGCTGACGACCGGAACGAGCTTTTGAAGCGCAGCCAGGTAAGATGGCTGCCGCACGGTTTCTTCTCTCAGCCGGAGACGTATCGTGACCATACATCGTGACAATTTCCCGCTGTAAACAAGCCGAACAAACATGTTTCTACCCGCTGCCGCGTCGTGATTTCCCCAACAGGCCCCACCACCTCTCACGCCGTCACGACAGCCGTTGGAAATGTGTGTGCGCATGATGTGTAAAAGAATGAACAAAGACTCTCGCGCTCCGTGTGATAGTTGAACTGTTTTTATCTCAAAACTTCGCGTGCATGTTTGCGCGCGCCCCTTTTGTGTGCCCCAGATGGAGTGGATTAGTGTTACATAGATGTCTAACTTCCGTTCCCTGCATTCCTGCGTTTATCATAAACACATCATTAAATCGCTGCCTGATGAAACTTTCAGTCTTCATAATGACTCGCATGTTAGTTGGGGGCATGCAATGCACCCGTACAGGCTGTGTAACCGGGCAGTTATCGTTGCTCTCGGACTATATGGTGTGACGACGACAAAAAAGTCGGAAACAAAACGTGAATTTGTTTACCTGATGTAGAAACACGCACAGCTCCGAGGTCAAACGGAAAGCAAATCCTCCGGAGAAGTGACGCCGACTTCCCGACTCCCGAGCCCCTACAGTGAAGAGGGAAAGCCTCTTCCAGACCAGACAAGTCTCTTTGTCCTGCAAAAATGCCTGGAATCTGACACTTCTGACGTCATTATAACACCCTGTTTTTTTTGTTGTTGTTTTTACAGGTGCTTTGTTATTAGTATTATTAAAGTTACAAAGTTCTCCAGCAAAACAGAAATAGCACGTTATTGCAACGGTAATGTAAAATCAATTTTGATTAAGATTACATAAGAGCCAAAAAAGCAACCAGCACTGCTGGCTCATTAATCCCCATTAAAACAATCCTGAAACCACGTGGGACTCCAAACATACAGATATTAACTGTAATATAGTATAAATACGATAGCAATTTATCAGTTTGCAAGTTTACAGAGGTGTCCTGGAGAGCAACCCTTTAAGTCTGCCTTAAACTTTATTTATTTATTTTTTTACCTGGGACAATAACTGTGCTGAAATGCATCTTGTCTAGAGGCAGGTGTGGTTCTGCATCACAATTTCTAAACATGTATCAAGAGCAAGCTTGCTGGACAAGGGTTAAGCTTACACCCAGACTAAAAGGGCCCTAAACTGGATCAAGTGAATAGTCCTAGATTCTGTTTGCTTTTTAAGCCACAATTAACAGCTACTGGCTGGCATCTTCATTTTGTCATTCAGCATATCCACAAGCACTCTGACGCATGAATTCGTTATGGGATGCCAAAAACAATCAGGGTAGACAAGGGAACAAGGACATTGTTCTTAAGTTTATTGTTTGCTTTTATGGTATAAATTTGCATATCAAAATTGCTATGCAGACCAAATGTATGTTCTCGGTTAAATTTCAATTCATTTTGAAATATAAACTCGTCCCGTCTTTGTCAGTACTGGAGGATGGGGAACACACCAGGGATCCGTGTTGAGAGGGGGAAACACACTTTGCACTTCTTCAAACAAAAGCTGATATTCTCGAGGCACTGGCTAAGCAGCAGAGTACAACATATCCAGCACTGCAAAGTCAAATTATAACAAAAAGTTTTTCATCAAACTGCATTTCCCACTGCAGGCGTCCCTCTGCAGTAAACCCGTTTCCACCGGCGGGGAGCGGTTTGAGTCGGCGGTGGTCGACAGGTGTCTGGGAGGGGGGGAGAGTGCTGCGCTTTCGCTTCGAGCTGAACATTTGAACTTGAAGCACTAAAATCATAACAAAAACTCTCAGCGCTTGTTGGGAAATTCCTGGCGGACACGTAACCAGAAAGCGCTCAGCCGAACATCACGGGGTGGAATTTAAAACGTTCATCTGTAGTTCTGTTAAGGCTTTTACTATTACGCACCTCTTAAAAGTGATTTCTTTCCATCCAAAAACACTGCACATATCCCACAGCTCAAAGCAACTCCTCCAAAAAACCAAAATTATTTCCCCACCGATTTTGGCTTTGGCGAGCACTCGGGCGCACGTTTTCAAATACGACAAAGCGAGAATTCAGAATCAACAGTAGATTTAAGAAATCACAACTGCTTTATTTATTTCTTTTCTTTCAATAAGCTCTTTTTTTTTTTTTTTTTTTTTAACAAGGAAAGGGAGAGTAATGACCAAATATCTGAAAGGATAAAGATCGGGTAGGATAAATAGACTGCCGGATCAGTTCTAGAAAGCACTGGTCCTTTTTGACAAAATGAAATATGCATCTTAAAAGTACAAAAAAAAATAAAAATAAAAGAAGCCAGGGCAACATTTTGGTGCAGGTACAAGGATGAGTAGCATCAGGATCCTCTGCAGTAAGGGGGTAAGAGGCAAAAACACTCCAAGCCCAGATAAACCTATCAACAAGTGAAAAGCAGCCCACTCTGAGAACATCATAGTGACCGTTTGAAACAGGAAATCAGTTTTAGTGACACAATATCTAAAACGAAGCATGGTTCCAAGCCTCCCCTCACTGACAAAGTTTGACTGTACAGTTAAGTATGCATATACATATATACCAGTGAAACACTGTCAAAGATAAATCTGAACATTTTGTAGTGTCATGGAGCGTTATAGTAAGCAGTAACATTTAACCAGTTATGACATTGGCATAGTGAGTTTCAAAATGAGTGTCCATTACAAAAAAGAAAAATATTGATGATTCCAACAGCTTCACATTTTTCAAATAGAACAAACACTTTAAAAGTCCTTCGTCGTCCACTGGAACTGCAGTGCTCACAAAAAAGCTTTAAGCAAATATTTGTATTTTAATTCAACAAGCAACGCTAAACGCCCCCCCCTCCGCTGTGATCATCAACTCCTAACAGAAAAATAGTTTGGACCCTGATTGGTGATTATAGTTCGGCTGCATTTATTGCTAGTGCCAGCTCAGAGACCAGAAGCTGAATAGTCAAAATGGTGGCGGCGGCGGTGGCGAGAGGCTGTGTCTTCACAGTCCCCCCCCCACCTTTCGGTTACGCTGGATTTGAACGGAATTAGAGAGAAAGGTTTTCAGGAGCCCCGAAACAAAAAGCAAAACACACCCTAGGTCGAGGGGATGTAAAAACCATCACTTATATCATCACGTGGTTCATCTAACAGACGTTTTGATTCATTACAACCCAAACAAAGCAATAAGAAAGCAAACATCTCAATCAGCTATGTGGGGGGTCCTTTACAGTAATTATGAATGCAGCCCCCCGCCCCTCCCCCTCCCCAAACTACAGAACAAGCCCAAAATGGTTGCCAGCTTGGTTGATCAAATCCCACACACTCTGCGGCAGCATATGTACACTGACTTCAGGTACAGTCTTGTTGCTAGGTTCCAGGTAGGAGTCCTCCGTAAGTTTTACACGCGTCTCAGCATGTCACATGCACACGCCGCATCGATGCCAGTCAAGTTCCGGAAGCGACATGATTTTGGTAAAATGTCCCATCTTTTTGCTTCAGGTTACGTACAGAAAGGAGAGCGAGCAACAGAACGGCAAAGCGAAGAACATATTTTTTTAAAGGAGAAAAAAAAAAAAAAAAAAAAAGCTAACAATTATTTTCTACAAACCTCTAAGGGGTTTTGTCATACGCG